>JANHFT010002244.1:129367-136867 GCA_032467955.1 Pseudoxenodon macrops | reverse complement strand
GTAAACATGCTGTGAGCATGGAAAGCCTCATGCTCCCAAGCACTAGGCAATAATTTACATACTTTGAAAAGTCATTTATGCCTGCAAAAATCGCTATGGCTAGAACAAATTTAAATGCTAGTTCTATGGAAATTTTTGAAATTAAGCCATATTAAAACTTGATGCTCAGATCAATATAGTGAAACCCAAGTAATTAAAGTTGGCTTGTTTGTTTGACTTCTTATAAATAAAAAGGGTTTAATACAGACTAATTACACAGAATCCTTCATATACTTTAGGATAATAATGGCAGCAATTTAAAGCAGCATTAAATGGGAATTAATAAGAGGGTATTGAGTCACTTCTACTGTATTAAGCTCCGTGAAATGATATCTCATCTCAATTTAACTTTCAGCCCTCGGTTATATGATTGATAAGCCTTGAAGTTTATATGGATAATTTAAAATATTTGATTCTTCTAATTAATAAATTCTATTTATATTTGACAAAGGGCAAAAACTTGTTGACTCTACTGCCTTTATAAGATAAAACATTCTAATATTTTTCATTAAATGAATGTTATGGATTTCTTAATTTGTCTAGGCTATTCTGGTGAGATATATTTTAAAATGCAATTAAAATGGGTTGTTTAGGATACATCTTTTTAAGAAAATACAAAAGTAAAAGGAAATAGAATTTTAAAGTTTAAAAATGTAATGAAACATTATTTTAAGTATTATTTTACTAGAGCAGGCCAGCAGGCTTTATCTAGGCTTCTTTTATAAAACTCAGGATGCATGCTGCTTGGATTTAATTGAGGAGTTTAGATTTACAAATTATTAAAACTAAGGGCAACAGCTAAATTATACTTATATTTTAGATGCAAGATGACATCCTCTCTACTTCTACAGAAGTTCTGAATAACAGTTTATGATATTAACAAAACTTACTATTACTTTGTTCTGTGTATGTGATTGGAACATACTGTAAAAGCTTTTAGAACATCATAATTTGGAAAACTAACCTGTATTTCTTGGGTTCTGTGACACATACATTTGTGTTACATTTCTACCTTTTTGATTAGACAGAATCTCCTAGTGAATATATTTTTTATAATTAAGAAATTGCTTGTATTTTTCATTTCTTCCTTTCAAATGCCATGTCAGCCTGTGGAAGATCTCACAGTGCTGGTGGACCTTAGACAGCTATTCACCATGGTCCAGTGAAAGTTCCTGATGAAATTACAGGTGCAGGGAAATGCAGAATTAGAAATCAGATGTTGCGATTCTTGTGAAGCTATAGCTTTGTTGATGACAGGACAATTCCGTTTTTGACAGTTTAATTTACTGTTGCCATTGGACAAAAGCAAAAAAAGAATGTGAGGTTAGCCACCTGCCCCTATTGTACTGTGGCTCACATACTACGGTAGGTTGCAAAATCATGACTCTCAACCTGTCGTGCTCAAACGAGAAGCTTTTCAGTTGGGAAAAAAGAATATATCAGTGCATGTAATATTGCCTGACCTCATAAAATAAAAGGGAAAAATTGCAGGTTCTGACAGCCATTATGAATCTTGTATCAGCATTCAAACATCTCTGAGCTGACTAGAATACATGTTTATAATAATAATAATAAAAAGTATTACTACATTGACTTACCATACAGAGCAAAAAATGCTAGTAATTTATTAAAGAGGCTGTTAAATTTAGAAGTATATATGTTACCGGCAATGTGTAAATATGTAAAAAGCTGGCACTTTATAGAATTCCTAGGAAATCTATAGAATGAAAGAATAAAATGTCTGTGTTATTTTAATATGCTAGGCATATTTAATGACCTAGGCATTATATAGAATGACAAGTACATATACTAGTTAGGCAAAGTATGAAAAGAGAGTCATGAAAAAAGTTAGGATTAGGACTAGACTAAGGGCTATTTATTGAAATGACTTATATGAAAATGAACAAAGAAATGCAAAATGAAATAGAGGCCTTACTTACTGGAGAAAAAAATAACAGGAGAAAAAGACCAGTATTGACCTACTTGTAACAAGAAAGGCTAAAATGGCAGTATATAAAAGAGTATTTTATATAGTTTGCCTTTTGGCATTGCATAGAATTCTTAGGAAATGTGTGAAATATTAAGCGTTTCATATTTTGAATCCCAGTTTTGGCATTCTATAGATTTCCTAGGCGTTCTATAAAATGTCTAATTTTACACATTGATGGTAACATATACACAGAAGAATGTTTAGCTTGGAGAAAAATGCAGAAATAGTCTTTTGCAAAGATGGAGTTATTTTGGAGTTATTTTGTGATATTAAGCTATAGTAGAAACCACAAAGGAGATTCCATGTTAACTTTGTAACTGCATGTAACTGCAGGTTAATGAAATCTGACTAATGATTCCACGAAATAAAATGGAGGCTTTTCTAAGAAGCAAGGCATGACATTCCAAGAAAAATTTAGACTGCTAAGTATGCAGACTAAGATATACCTTCCTGTAATTTTCTTCAATTCTTGTGTTCATTTACTTGACTGGTGAATTTGAGAAAAAAAGACAAATACATGTATGAGGCTCACTTTTTCTTTTTTCAGCCCACAATATATTTATCATTCTTAATGCAATGTCTGAATAAACAAAACTGCTGATAAATCATTTTATCTACCCAATTAATCACCTGGAAGTTGTGCCTTTATAGAACAGTTCTAAATCTCTAAATTAGACTTTTTTAACCTGCACGTGTGAATAAAATTTGAGGGGGGAAAATAAAAGTGCCATGGAGTTCTCTTTATCTTAGGTAAGAATATGAGATAGAGAACATATAAGCTGTGCATGCAAGAGGAATGCAGAGAAACTGCTAACTTTGTCTCACCTATGTTGTTATTATTTTCTATGAATTTCCTGATTTTCTTGAAGTATTCCTGACGTAGGACTTTTGTCAAGTAATACTGACGTATCCTTTGGATTATAATGAAGTCTACCTATTGCAGTCATAAATTGTGATGGTTATAAAGCAGCTCCCTATGTAAGCAACCCAATTTTACATACTTTTTTTCTGTGGTGATCAGTACATGAATCATCACATTCGTTAAGTGAATCCACAGTTGTTAAGCAAATGCCATGGCTGTAAAGCAAACCCATTGGTTGCTATGGAATGTTTTTGGAGTTTTATGGAGTGAAAACTGGAAGTAAATGTGACCATGGGATGCTTCAAAGTGATGTGAATGTCGGCTGGTTTCTGAGTACCCGAAATGTCATGTGACTGTAAGGGGTGACATCAGAAGTTTGCAACCAGGGCGTAAGTTGCCTTTGGCGGCTTCATCAGCACTTCAGATGGTGGCTATTGAAACAGCCAATTCTAAGTCAACAACAACACACAGTTTTAGTATAGAGGCTGGAAGATAGCCTGCTTCACTTTGGAGGAAGATGCTGGATGAAAATACTGAGATAAAGATGATTTGCTTGTATAGTTTATATGACTGCCAGTCTATAATAATTGCACCCAAAAAAGCAAATAAAAATACATGTAATCCTCAATTTGTAACCATTCATTTAGTGACCATACAAAGTTATAACTGCACTGAAAAAGTGATCTATGACCCTCTTGTCATGCTTAAAATATCCTCATGGTCACATGAGCAAAATTTGGGTGCTTGGCAACTGGCTTGTATGACAGATGTACTGTCCTGGGGCCATGCAACCTCCATTTCTAACTTTCCCAACTGACTTCTGACAAGTAAAGTCAATGGGGGAGGGGAGTCAGATTCATTTAACGTGCAGCAAAAAAGGGATGTAAAATGGAGCACAACCCACTCAACAACTGTATTGCTTAGCAATACAATAAAATTAGTCTGGTATGATCTGTTTTTGACAAACCTATGTTGGCTTTTGGTTATTACTTTGTTTGCTTCGAGATGTTCGCTGATTCATTGCTTGATTATCTTTTCCAGAATCTTTCCAGAATATCTGACTGGCCATTGCTGTGTAGGTCTCGCAAGCAATTTTCACATTTATAGCTGTAACAATTCTGCTTGAAATTGGTTGGGTGAGCTGAAAATCCTTGCCCAGCCATCACTTCTGCTTTGGGGGAATACAAAGCACATTATATGTGACATGCAGCCCAAGCCAAAAACCTCATCACATCATTATCAAAGAAGACAAATTATAATAATAGCAAAAACATGGTATTAAGGGACTTAGCCAATCAAGGAAAAGTTCCTAGTATAGAGAATGCTCTAAAGGCAGATAACAAATGGCTGAGATGGGAAGCAACCAAATTAACAAGGAAAATCTCATGGATAGGAAAAGAGAGGCACATTTATTATTCTGTGTGATTGCAAGCTGGGTGATGACAGGGAAAGCCCGGGGTGGCACATTGAGAATTCACACAGTAACTTAGAACAAGTCACCGTCTACAATGATTTATGTTCTAATCCAGCCGTGGGTGCAAATTGCAGCTGCCGTAATACAAGGAAAAATAAGTCGTGGAAATGAGATACCAGTTACTGCAAAGAAAAGGGCAGATAAAAGCTCTTAGTGCACGTTAGAATGTACTTTATGCTGACATGAAAACAATTGCCTCACCCCTCACCCACTTGTAGTTGTTTGAAATATGAACAGTATTTTATGAATATCAATATTCTCCTCCTAAAATATTTTAGCAAACATTTGTTTTAAGTATAAGTATTTCCCCCTTGTTTGCTAGAAAGATAAACTATGGCTGAAAAAACAGGAGGATGGAAGGCACACAACTGTTTTAGAAATCTTCTGATTCAGTCCGTTAACAGCATTCACATTCTGCCTCAATAAGAATTATAATTTTCCACACTCTTACTTAGAACTTATTTTGTGAAAGAGAAATCCTATTCCATTAATTGATAAGTTTTCTTCTAAATTCTTTGACTGCCTTTTATCTTTATAAAGGTACATTTCTGTTAAGTACACATAGAACACTGTGGGTATTTACGTTAACTCCCTCCAAAAACAGAACAAAAGCACCCCCCTCAACCCCCCTTCAAAATAGAAGAAAATAAACTATAAATATGTGCTTGCTAATTTAAATATATAGGTGTGAATGTAGAAATAGTTACTGTAATTTAATACAATTTAATACAAGTATTTCACCAAAAGAGGATGACCGAAGATTGTCTTACTTTCTTGATCTACAGGTAGCCTTGACTTACAAATGGTCATTTACTGACTGTTCTAAATAATAAATAAATAAATAAATAAGTTAGACACTCCCTCCCAAAGCTATATATATGACACAATTTCAAAGCTGTGGTGGCCACATACACACACACACACACACACACACACACACACACACTGTCCCTATTCACAAGATTACATTTTGGGTACTTGGCAACCAGTTCACCTTTACAGCTGTTTGAAGTGCTCAAGTGACCACATTTTTTGATGGTTTATTTGCCAGTTTTTGGCATTTGCTTCTACTTTCTGGCAAAAACTGACTTTGGGTAAAATGGATTTGCTTAACGACCATGGTGGTTTTTTTAAAAAGAAGTTGTAAAATTGGGTCCAGTCACATGATCCACTCAATGACTTCAACAACTTACAACTGTAATTCTGGGCTCAATTAAGGTCATAAATCAAGGATTATCTATATCTACCAACTAGGTATTGACTGGTGACGGGGCATGACTACCACTGTTTCTTCTATAGAGTTATTTAAAGTGAATTAAATTGAACAACACTTTTCAAAACAAGAATGCTTTTAGACAGAAGCCTGCTTTCTGAATCATCGAGCAGGTGACAACCATATTAGCTATTTGGAAGTGATTCATGTTTGAAATACAGGCCTGCTCACAGAAAATCAGCTTGATGAGAGACACTGTTCCAACATAGATTTGTGTATGCATCTAGAAATTGGTTTTTAAGTCAAGGCACACAACACAGCTGTACCTATAAGTATTTATTTATTTGATTGATATGGCCACTGAATTTGTTAAGTGGTTGTCAGCAACTTTCAATTTGTAGAAACACGAAAACAAGAAATTAAAAGTAGAATACTATTCAATAAACATTCACAGTTGAAAAAAATAATAGTGTAATAATAAGAGATTTAGCAATAAGAACAAAAACCTCTGAACCACCTCAAAATCCATGCCCAGATAAAGCAGATTAAATTCCTCTAGTTCAAGTAATGCAGAGGTCTTAAAACTAACCAAGATTCAGCTTAAGGAGCATGGGCAGGGAGGCTATTAGGCAGTATAATAGTCACCCAACTGCTAAATATCTACACATTTCCATAAGTCTATTAATCTCCTTTTGGCTATAGAGAATTCTCTAAAAGGCAATGGAAAACTGATTAACTGAGAGCTCTTATGGATTGCCAGGATGCCAGTTTAATTTCAAGTGGATTGCAATGATGGCATAGAGTGCGGTAATTCTGCCAACCTCATTTGATATACAATTACCAAATAAATTAGTCTAAGTCTCATAAAGTCTTAGGCTTTTTCTTAAGGAAAATATATGACCTGACAACTATATTTCCATCTCAAATTCCATCTCTATTTCTGCAAGCCTTACTACTGTTTTATGTATTAGGGTTGAATAATCATATCCTTAGAGACACACACCAGAGGTGGGTTCCTACTAGTTTGGACCGGTTCTATAGAGTAGGTAGTAACTTTATGGACTAGTTCTCCAAACCAGTAGTAACGGCAGCCTGGCCATGCCCCCAAGCCAGTTCAGCTCGCTCCCCTCACGCCGGTTCCCCTAGCTCTCCCTCCCCGTGTGTCGCTCAGCCGGCTACCTGATCTTCGCTCGCCCCACCCTCCCAGAAAGTGGCTGCAAAAATGCCCTCCTCCTGTTTTCCAGCCATGCAAAAGTTTTCTGTCCCACCCTGAAAGGAGCTTCAAGAAAAAGAAAACGGGGTGGGGGAGTGGAACAAGGAAAGGAAGAATGAGGAGGGCTGTGCCTTTCCCCTTTTCTCTTGCCAAAGCCCTCCCTCCACTCTTTCCCCAAAAATGGAGCTCTTGGTCCGAAGCAGGCAGTGTGAAATGAAAGCAAGATTTAAAGGAAACTAAGGTGAACTAGTTTGTAAGGAAAACAAGTACTGTCAAGGTTCAGTGCAAGCCATGCTACTATTCCAAACTAATGAGTCTTGATGTCTGGTTAAAATGGGTAGTACTTCCATTTAAAAAAGAAAAACATAGCTCATACCTTTGCTATGATTTTTGTGCTCCTATATTCAGTTGTTTAGCTATAAATTTTGTTAATGTAGAAATTTTACTTATAGCCTATTAAACAATGGAGCTAGCTGTCTGCCTGCAATCATGTGTATCTATTAGGAGTTAATCCCATTGAAAGAGAGTAGCCTTACTGCCCCTTAAGCATGCATAGGCTTTAGGTAGTTGAGAGATAGGGTGTTGATTAGTATCAGGTGTATTACAGAGAGAAAGTAAAAGTTCTGTAACAAGATACTTTGTGCCCACACCAGGGGTGTGTGTGTGTGTGTGTGTGAGAGAGAGAGAGAGAGAGAGAGAGAGAAGAAAG
>JANHFT010002244.1:113964-126947 GCA_032467955.1 Pseudoxenodon macrops | reverse complement strand
TAATGTGCTGAAGCTGACCAGACTAAGGACGCTAGCCAGATGAATACCTGGTAGGCAGATTTCCCCCCCATATTTTCCTCCCTAAAAACTAAGGTGCATCTTCTACTCCGGTGTGTCTTATACTCCAAAAAATACAGTAATCCAAATAATACAAAAGCCTGTCTTTGGATAACTGTAAAATATGATCTGTTGTTCTTAAAAATAAGAACAATAGATCAAAAGGGCAAATGTTTTTGATCCGTACAGTTAGTAATAACAAAGCTGAACTGATGGCATGTAACTTACAATTTTATGTTTTATACTATTTTTCTTTAAACTTTTAATATAAACACACATGAACAGAGGGGAGTGGGAATAAGGGTACCTAATCTCCCCTTTCCCTTTCCATTATTTGTAATGGTATGTGAGAAAGACCTTGAGAGATGGGGTGAAGAGATCCTACTTAGGGAACAGTCAGATAAAAGAGGGCAAAACCCACAGCTGCATAATGGGCAAAGAAAGGAGTGACTCTCCCTAGCTTCTCAAGCTACGAAGAAGATGGCTGGAGATTCGTATTTTCACACTTGCAAATTCTGTTAACGTAGTCTTACAATAAAGTAGAATTAGCTGTACTGGATGTCTTTCCTGTCTGGTATGGTTGGGAAAGCTGACCTTATTCTTCATATTGCAGGGGAAGATTCTCAACAGCCCCACACCCTCCTTGTGACAGTAGTGTAGCTTTCTAGCTTTTCAGTGTATGGTAAAGTTTTTGCCGTCTGACAGGCCTTCAATATTAGCTATTTTTTTCATTCTTTCTTGGTGTGGCTTTGAGAAAGTGTACTTATGAACACTATATTGTTCAGGTTTGATGCAGTTTTAGAGCCTGCACTGGTGGGGTGGGGGAAGCATAATCTATTGTAATTATATACCTTGTACACATTGATCTTGATCAGAAGCTGACAATTTTCTGTCTTTGTAATAGCAGTGAATAAAATTATTTTAACATGTAGCAGTATATATCATACACCAGATTCAGTTCTGATAGGCTGCAAAACATACAGTGTAACAGATTATGGTATTTGGCTTTTTCAGGGAAAGAAATTATTTGACATAAGGGAAGGAAGAGTGGATTTTTTCCCCCTGCCGACTAAATGGTTTTGTTCAGTCATAAGTAATCCTACCTCATTTTTAAAATCACTGTAATTGGTGACTAATAACTGTGACAAATGTTACAGTGTTTGTAAATATTTCAGCCTGAATTATGTGAACAAGCAAGGAGTTTTGGTTTGAAAACAACAGCTTAGGCTATAAGGTAGTTCTTCTTTTACCCTTTTTAACTTGTACTGCTTTGCAATAGGAGACATAACCACTAAAAGGGGAGGGGGAATGCTTCTTCAACAATCTTTCCATTTTGTGGTTCCCTCCTCCCTTTCTTTCTGGTATGACTGTCAGTATGTGATCTACAGCCCTGACATGCACATACAGACTAGTTTTTCTCCTTCAGATCAGCAGCTTTGGACAGCTTCTGTTTTTGGCACCCTTTTCAACCTGCTCTGTCTTGTCATTTTAGAGTTCAATATCTGCTGCTCCAAAGGAAAAAAATTGGGATGGGTTGGACCATTGTATTTGGTCTTTTGACCCTCCATGTTGCCCATGAGCAGTGAAGGATAACTTTTGACGAGCCATGTCAGATGTGACAGGCAATCTAGTTGGGTTGAGTGGAAATGTGCTTTACAAGTTTGAAGCCTTAGTTGAGGGCATTTTTCTGGTGTTCAGTGCATTCAAATTGACACTGAATTTCTGTATGTTGTTCATTTGGAAACCAGAATGTATGCTTGCATTTATTAAATCAGTATTGTTTTTCTTCCTTTTTTATGTGGCAGGCTAGCAAGCTAAGTATAAAGGCAATTGGTATCATTCAAGTACATGTAGTTGATATTTCAGAATTATATCTTTTTTTCTCCTGTCTTCTCCTACTGTCTTTATGTATTTCCTAATCAGCTCCTTTTAATGCTACAAATAGCAATCATT
This sequence comes from Pseudoxenodon macrops, assembly GCA_032467955.1. Classification (NCBI taxonomy): domain Eukaryota; kingdom Metazoa; phylum Chordata; class Lepidosauria; order Squamata; family Pseudoxenodontidae; genus Pseudoxenodon; species Pseudoxenodon macrops. Next base: position 124,937 of record JANHFT010002244.1, on the reverse strand, counting down.
CATGATAATGCAGTCAGTAAACAACTAATGTACTTTTTCAAAGTATAGATGGTGCTTCTAAAATAAAGATTGCATTGAATTTTTGTATTTTATTTTTAATCATAGCTTGAATGTATTTATTTCTATGATTTTATAAGGTGGCTTTGGTAGGACTGTTAGTGCATTTGGGAAAGTATGGTAGAAGACAACTAGAAGGTATAGCGATAAATCTTAAGAAAGCAAGGAGGTACAAGGTATTTAGGATGATTTACAAAACTGCTTTATTCATTCATTTAGACAAAGGCTCCTTTTATGGCACATATACAGCAAAGGTGGACAGAATCTGCTAGATTAAAATCCTTCCTCCTTGCCAGGACACGCCCAGCTTTGACTTGGTCCTCAGTTGGATCAGACGTGACAAGCCATTCTCTGAAGGAAATTCTCAAACTTTTCTCAAAATAGTTACCAAACGTGATTTTTATTTTTCCTCTCCTTCGACTCCCAATACATCGGGTTGAGTTGAAGAGGGGATTTCTTCATTTTTTGCCAGCTGGGGCTCTGGCTGGGCGCTGAGCCCAAGGACATTTAACAGCGGGTCCAACAGGCGTATTGCAGGTGGCGGGGATGGTGTGCCATACACCTCGATTATATAGTGGCCGGCGATTTCGAGGGCGCCCTGTCAATGAATATCAAGTCGAGCACCATTTCATCTGTGGCTCGTCGGGCGCCATTTTTGCTAGCCGCTTTGCACTGAAAGTAACGGCCGTGGCCCAGTCTCAGTGAGTGGTGCCAATTACGATTAGAAGCCTCGCGCTTCAGGAAACATCTCAGAGCCAATCAGAAGCCACATTCTTCAAATCCTGTCACATTTGCGATAAAACTGATCAGAAGCTTCCAAGTAAACCACCCAAAAAGAGCGAACTTTTTAAAGCGGCCGAGTTTGATCAGAAGCCTCGCGCTTCAGGGGTGCTTTAACCTATAGTGGCCAAAATAAATCAGAAGCCTTGCGCTTCAGGAGCACCACCCATTTGAAAGCCTGAAACGGCCCAAGGGCTTATTGAAATAACACCTCAACGTGTGACCAACTCCTCCCCCCTCCAACAGCGATCAGAGGCCACACACTTCATTACTAGTCTGCGCCTTAACAGGAGGCCTTACCCAAGAAAGGCAACGCCTGGGTGACTTGACCGTCAGATTATTGACAGGCTCACTGAGCAAATGCCTCAATATCGTCACAGTGACTGGTGGGGGGGGAGGTTTATATTGCAAAGGCCTCAGTGGCTATTCCCTTTGGGCCATCATAAACATTATGACTGACAAGACATCCTCTACCAAATCCAAGAAGGGGACGGCCGGATGTTCCCTCAGCACAAAACAGGGTGATTGATGTGCCTCCTGCCTCTACCGCATCCAGGGCCTTGGCCAAACCACAACCCTCTAAATCAACAGGCGGCCACCGGAACAAGTGCTCCAAGGCCACAGAGAAAGATGAGAGATGTAGAGACAAGGTCTTGGAGAAACTGTGCAACAAATCACAAAAGGAGTGAGTCCAGCCCGTCTGTCTGACCTGAGCCACATACAGGTCGATCCCGGTCAGTAAGTGTTTCCTCAGGGATCGCGGATGAACAACTGGCTCAAGCAGCCAGTATATTTTCCCCGGACCAGTCTCGTCTTTGGGGGCCACAGCCATCTTCACGAGACCCGACTGGGGTTGCACAGAACCAAGCCTGCAGGCCTACCCCCGAGGCCACTTTCACACCTACTGCTGCAGGCCTCTGGCCTGAAGCTGGCCCTGATAAGTCAGCCATCATTACCGAGGCAGTTCGCCAGGGTATCGCGGTGGGGTTTCAACAGTACATGCGCAAGCCGCCAGTGGCCACTCATCACCTTCCTTATGTAGATAAAGCTGTGGATTTTCATATCTAGAGAAGAAGGATCTGACCTTTCAGATGCACAATTCCCTCTTCAAGGGACCGGAAGCCCCTCCCATGTAGTGGAAGAGGACAAGCACGCTGAATTGGAAATGTCAGATGATGAGGGCTTGGCCCCAGACCAACCAACATTTGTCAGTCTGTTTCAGCCAGGACTTTTTAAGTCTCTGCTGTTCAAGGCCAAGAACTCAGTAGACCTGGGGCTCCAGGGGGAGAAAATCAGGTCGTTGCTTCTAACAAGGACCCTTTATTTGCTGAGCCATCATCCCAAGCTCAGGTTGTTCCAGCACCTCAGCTTTTCGTTGACACTGCACAGTGCAGTGGTCCACTCCTGCAACGGTGCCCAATCCTTCACTGTTGGACAAAAAAAAATTAACGTCGCTCCCAACCTGTCTCAGGTCCTACATATCCCGGTGGTGGATCCTCCAGTTGCCGCTTTACATTCTTCAACTGCTCTGCCGGGTGATCCTGATGAACTCGTCCATCCAGAGGACAGACGTATCGAGCAATCTCTGCAGAAGGCTCATCAAGCTGTGGCATGGGCAGTACGGGCCTCTACCACCACCTCCTTTTTCTCTCATACGTCAGTGATGTGGCTGTGGCAGCTTCAAGAAAGGCTTTTCCCCTCCGACACCAGGGCTCAGCTGGACATCAGTAAGCTCCTTGCGGTGTCCCAGTTCCTGGCTGATGCCACTCTACAGTCAACCCGCTTTGCCTCCAAGGCCATCGCATCATCGGTCATTGCAAGACGCATGTTGTGGCTCCGGCAATGTCCCACCGACGCTCGACACAAATGACAATTAGCTTCGGCCCCATTCAAGGGACAGCATCTCTTTGGGGAAGCCCTGGATCCCATCCTAGTGGAATCCAGGGACAAGAAGAAGGTCCTACCACCCCTGTCTCGGAAGACCAGTTTCCATCCTGGACCCTACTATCGTCATCCCTTTCAGAGACGGTCGGATATAGGTGCGGGGGGTTTCAGGGCACAGGGACAATTGGCCCCTAGACAAAGACAGTACCTGGATAGGCCAGCTATAGGCAGGCCCTTCAGACGTTCCTTTCAAGGGGGACGGAGCCGTGCCTTTCGACGAGCCAAGTACTCCATCCTCTGATTTCCCCATCGGTGGGCGATTGAGCCTCTTCGCTGATCAATGGGACAAAATCACGTGGGACGCCTGGGTCAGGGAGATTGTTCAACATGGGCTCTTCCTAATGTTTCTCTCCTCTCCCCCGAGCTTTTTTATCCACTGTCCAGTCTCAAAAGACAAATCCAAGAGGGCCCTCATGGATGCGGCCATCTCCCATCTTCTTGAAATTCGGGCCATTCAGCTGGTTCCATTGGACCAACAGGGACAGGGATTCTACTCATATTTGTTTCTCGTTCCCAAAAGCTCGGGTAGTGGTAGAGAGCCATTCTAGACCTTAAATGCCTCAACAGGCACATGCTTTTTCACAGGTTCAAAATGCAATCCTTGCAACTGATTCTTGGCAACATTCGAAAGGGCGACTTCCTCACCTCAATAGACCTAACGGAGGCCTACTTGCATATCCCAATTCAGCCGGTTCATCATCAATTCCTTCAATTTTGTTATGCAGGTATCCATTTTCAGTACAGGGCCTTGCCATTCAGTCTCTCCTCAGCACCGAGGGTATTTACCAAAATTCTGGCGGCTCTGGCTATCTATATTAGGGCTTGACCAATCTGGCTCCTCTGTTACCTGGATGATATCCTTATCCTTTCCTCCTTCCTCAGTCGGGCGAAGGAGGATCTCAGGGTAACAGTAGGTATTTTAGAGGAACATGGTTTCTCCATCAACGTGGAAAAGAGCCACTTCTCATCCTCTACTCGTATCCTTCATCTCGGGGCGATCATAGACTCTCTCGAGGGCAAGGTTTACTTATCCCAGGACAGGCAGGATAGTATCAGGGACATTGTAATCCAGATTCAGAGAGACCGTAGGGTCCCAATCGCGCTACTCTCCAACCTCCTGGGGAAGATGGTGTCCGTGATTGCCATCATGCCATGAGCATGGTTACATGCAAAGACCCTACAATGCCCTTCCAGAAAGCAGGACGTGGCAGCTCACAGGCTCGTGTAGCGATTCCCCCGGCGGTGTTACGGTCCCTGACCTGGTGGCACTCCCAAGCAATCACCAAGGGCTGACTATTCCAGGAGCTCCATTGCCTGGTCGTAACCATGGACGCCAGTCTCTCAGGTTGGGGAGCACACTCCTAGTCGAAAATTGGTCCAAGGACTGTGGTCACAACCAGAACAACAACGGAGCATCAACTGCTGAAACTCAGTGCAATCTACCTGGTGTTGCGACAACTGCGCCACTACATAGCGGGAAAACATGTTCTCATCCTCACGGGCAACATTGGCAGCACGCAGGCCAGGGGGTACCAGAACTCGGTCACTGCAGCTGGAGACGCAACAGATCAGCCTTTGGGCAGAGCGCAACTTGCTCTCCCTTTCTGCAGACCACATTTCCGGGACGGAAAACACGATGGCAAATCGGTTGAGCAGAGCAGTGATGGATCCAGTGGAATGGAGTTTGGATCCGGTGATCTTCAACGATCTGGTGAGTCGCTTTGGCCTTCTGTCAGTCGACCTCTTCGCCACTCCTGAAAATGTGCAGCTGCTGAGGTTTTGTTCCTGGTATCCATCTCCAGGGGCAGAACTTGTGAATGCTCTCTGCTGTCCATGGCCACCAGGGCTCATGTATGCCTTCCTCCCTCTGCCACTCATCCCAAGGGTCATCAACAAAATATGGCAGGAGAGAGTGGAGATATTTCTTCTGGCACCTCATTGGCCCAGGAGGCCTTGGTTCACCAACCTGACAGCCATGTCAGTGTACCCTCCCTGGGGGATTCCCAACAACTCTTCTACACTCCATCAGGGGACCCTGAACCACCCGGACCTGCAGTGGCTGCAGTTGACCATGGGGCGCCATGAGCAGGGGCAATTATTCTGCCCCCGTTATCAACACCATCCAGGCCTCCAGGAAACCATCCACTGAACGGCTTTATTCTGCCACCTGGAGAACCTTTTGCACATGGTGGTTGGCACGGTCATTGTCGCCGCTGACCGAAACTATAACCCAAATCCTGAACTTCTTACAGGAAGGGCTGAACAGGGGGTTATCGCCAAACACGTTGCGGCCCTGTCTTCAGTCCTTTCCTGAGACAGACTTGAATCCTTGGTGTTACATCCTGATATAAAGCGGTTCTTAAGGAGGGCGACCAATCTTCGATCTCCCGCAGTACACAGATACCCAACTTGGACCTCCGCAAGGTCCTCGCTTCCCTTTTAGATAAATTTAACAATAATGGATATTTCTGACTCACCCATAGTTTTCAGAAGTGACAATTCCAAATGGTAAATAATGAAATAATGAAATAAATAAATAATTCCCATCAAAGGCCATGGAGAAGAACAGCACCCTTCATTTATTTTCAGTTCCACTAAGGCATGGGTGTCAAACTTGCTGTGTCACGATGCTGTCACGTAATATTTTGCAATGTTTTTTCCCATTTGTAGAGCTGGGGTGGGCATGGCCTGTTTATGATGCATCTGGCTCGTAGGCTGCCAGTTTGACAGCCCTGCACTAAGGTAATACAAGTGCAAAATTTTGAGAGTAGTCTCCAATTCTTCTCTCTTGTTTTTCTATTTTATTTAGTTTTTCATATATCAAACTAGTACCTGAGAAATTGCATTGCCTTATATAACAGTTCTTGTCAAAGACAGTATAGTCAGGCCATCGGAAATGGCACAAGAACTTAAGGACTTCTCATTCATAAAAAGGATTTCCTAGGAACTCTGTACTCTTTTAAAGCAGCAGAACATTTTGAATAGTTTCTTTTCATCCTCATATCAAGGGCTGGCATAGATTTGAACAAATCTAACATGAGACACAGCCAACTCAGAGAGGAGCCAATTACCAGCCCACCTCCCATATGCAGATATGGTTTCCTTTAGCCATTATCCTCTTCCAACAAGCCATACTTGATACAAAATGTCCTGTTCTGTTTCCATTCAAATGTTCTAGACAAACAACAAGGGACAAGGGATTGACATAGTGGGAGACAAGGCACCTGTTTGGTGCCAGGATGAGTTTTCACACTAAGTACTTTAAGTTTATGTAAGTTTCATTAGTGCCGTGCCTAAGGGTCCAGTGAAGTCTGCCATGACTTTGAAAATGGTGTATGTGTTGTTCATATTGTATCAAGTGAGTAGCGAATGCAGTGACTGACAAAATAAATGTTCTCATCATGCTATCCTTTGTCTCGTACCAGTCAGAAGGCCCCATTATTTTTTTTCATCTGGCTTTCTACATTCTGGGTCAATGTCTGTTTCCAGCATAGTAACACATCACATTTTGTAATTTTTAAAAAAAGATTACCTCATTAAATTACTCTCATCTAAAATGGATGTTTAATTATTATTCATTTAAATTTGGCACAATTGTACAATAGAATTTATGGTACACGAATTTATATTATTTAAAAAACTTTTAAAACAATACAAATTTAAGTCTTTTTTTGCATTACATATAGACTGAAAGTGGAATGAGTTTATGAAAAATATCAACAGGGAATATGTTATTTTCCCATCTTTATAATGGAATCATGTTGAACAATAAAGAAAAATAAGTTATATAGAAACAAATAAGTTTATATCCATTCTATTTGGTTCTAGGAGTCTCTGTTTGTCTCTGTTCCAAAATGTGTTTTATATACTAACAAGCATTAGGGAGATCATAGATGTGCGCATGTATATAGGTAAGTATGCATACAATATATGCTACAATCGTTTCTATCAAATTCCAGTAACATTCTTGGCCATTCTCATTCAGAATAAACTAATCACCAGGAGTTACTTTATTATGATGAATTGAGTCTGGAAACAATAATCACAGCTTTTTAAACACAGTAATTTAACACTTGGTCATAATGTGACCATGCTGGGAATGTTTACATAGTGAATAATGGTTCTTAGTGCTAGATTTGGTCTGTGATATAAATAATTTTGGATGCTACCAATAGTTTAACTCTTAAGTTAAACCCTAAGAAACACATACATAGATTTACCCCATTTTTATTTATATATTATTTCAGCTTTTTTTCTTACATTAAGTAAGAACATATTTGCTTTCAGGAAAGATGCACCTATAGAGTACAAATAATATCTTCAATGTCACATTGTAAGAATACTTTTCAATAGGGCTATATAAATCCTTATAAAGATTTGTGTTGCAGCATTCAGGAGTGCAGACAAAAACATCTATGAGTCATTAAAAAGTTGATGAGACAACTTCATAAACTGTTCCTTATTATCTCCACTGGGGAAAAATGTAAAGTGAAATGACTATGGTATACTTACAGAGATATACAAGACATAGCAGAAGTAGTTTATAAGGTTTTCCAAGCCTAAAACCAAGATGCATTTTTTTAGCAGTAAAGAAAGTTTCAATTGGGTTCATACATGTTGAGAAGCACCTCTTTTAAAGGACCTACATAACCTTAACTTGTCTATTATACATTTTTTGGAAGAGAAGAAGTAGAAGCTAAAGAAAGCTCTTCACTACTCTTAAGAGGTGTTCTGAAATGCAGGCATGGGATATTTTGGAAACAAATCTAATATCTGATAATCATGGTGTGGCTTTTTTCTAATTCTACCATTACTGAGTTTTTTCATAACGCTGGAAATACCGTATATTAAAAAAGTGGTCAACACAAAAGTAATAAATGAAGTTGTTACAAATTGTGTCTAAGCATGAAATTTGGATGCCTTTTGTGGGTGTGCATGTTTTGAGTGCAGAGTTGGATTTTATAACAAGATTGCAGCATAGTATTGTTGAGGCTAATTCAAGAATGGCCTTGTTAGTTGAAACTGGACCTGTAAACTGATGTTTAATAATTTAATAATTTGATATTTTACTGTACTTTTTCGTTAAATGTTGGCAATTGCTAGAAAGATTTGATAGTTGTTTATATATGAAGCAATGCAATTAGTGGTTAATATAATGCATAAAACTGGCTTAAGATTTTGTTCTTGGCAATGAAATGAGCAGTTAACAAAGAGAATATACAAATCTAGTTGAACTAAAAAAATTGATGTCATAAATGGGTAGTTTCATAAACACTTTGAAGAGTATTGCTGGTTTGTTTGACTTGAGTTCATACAGAAATTCATACAACCTACAGATAAATTTTTGAGCCACAATATCCTCCTAGACAAAGTAAAAATAATCTTAAAGCAATTATTTAGAACAGAAATATCTATCTTTTTTTTAAAAACCACTAAATATAAAATTTATATTAACTATGCTTATAAAAAATACATTACACATATAAAGCAAATTACTTGTATCAAAAATATTGCATTCTAAGGACAAGTTGGTTTTAAGTATCATTTTATTTGAATCACTGATATCAGATGATTTTCATTTGGTACTACATGTTATTTTCTATGTCCACATAATTTCTGATATTGTCGTGTTTTCTTGCAATCATCACACTGCATTGAATTCCTATAACAGAGCTGATTAAATCGGTTGTGGTTGCCAGAGGAAGCGAGATCAACATGGAACTAATGTTTATAGCAGTAAGCTCCGTGGTTCCTACAATGCACATTTGCACTCTAATATACCAATTAACTACCTACAGAGTAAGATATATTTTTATATGAATTAGTTCTTGCACACTGTGAAGAGGGAACTGGGATCATGGCTGATGGCCTGATCTAAAACTGACTAGCTTCATAGCAGCAACCTTGTGGAACCTTGGATTGAACTTGTAGCTAAGACAGAAGCTGTAAAGACTGATGAGACGTAATTTTCATGAAAGCTTGTGGAGGAGCAGATGCAATTGTTAATTCTCTGAGACCTAGGTTGTCTGGGCTTCTTGATTAACTACTCAGAGTATATTTTAAGATCAGGATGCACAACATTTTTCTAGCCAATAATTTCATTGGTATGGATTACATTTAAATGAAAGAATGAATATGTAGTTAGTAAGTTCTGTGTAATTAATGTTTTCCTTTCTGACACATTAAAAATCGGGTGACAACTTTTAAAAACCTTTTGTTAATGTTGTACATACTTGTTTTAACATAATTATTTAATGCTTGCTAGGTTAGGTTAACTTCAGTTTGTCTAACTGATACAAATATATTTCTTTTCCCAAATTCTGCTTTTCTTTTTTTTAAAGTCTCACTATGATATTAATGTCCGAGATTGTGTTATTATTTTAGTTTATTAAAAATGAAAAAAGTGCATAGTTAAAAATATTTTGGAATAAACAAAAGAATAACTATTCAATGGGACAGAAACATATTTTACTGTTAAGTATTTGTTTATTTATGCTATAGTCAACCATGGTTAATATAAGTTGATTAGTTCCCCTTTAGATGCCCTTTTGTCTTTGTTAAAGATAATAACTTTTCCTTCTTAGTTAATTGTTGGATTGTTTAATTAAGTAGTGCTCCCTGGGTGACTGTTAATATAGCAGCAAAATATGAAAGTCCAAACATTTTAATATACAGATACTTAATATTTTGTTTATATTGGCCTATGCTAAAGTTAATGAAGTTACCCATACTTGTATATTAATATGTTCTCAATGTAACATTACCTACATTGCAATTGGAATGTGTCAATTGGTCATAAGGCACAACTGGCATCACCTAAAAACTTACTACATTGTTTGAGTTTCTTTTGCTATGTTTTAAGCATTGCTGTCTATCAACCCACAATTCTCAAGATGGAAAGGGTTCAAATCTGAATAAAGAAAAGCAATAGTTCATGGTTGGACAAAATGTTTTTGGCAGTGATATAGCAGGCTTGCAATCAAGATGTGTCACACTTCAATACACACACCATTGACCATATCCATTTAAATTAAAATTAACTTTTCTAAAAGTATAGCATATTGCTATTGATTTCAGTATCATTATTAAACTACATCCAGAAAAGTGTTTTGTAATACCTCCTGCACAAATGGATCTAGTTACAGTTATGAAGGCAAGAATATAAGAACAAAGCTTATTTTTAAAATATCATTTTAGGATTGTGTGCCAAGAATTTATGTCCAAAAAGAATTTGAGAGCTGAAGATGCAGGCATATTTGTACAAAAGACTTCATGCTGCTTTCAGAAATAGTGGAGTTTCCCAATATGCAGTGTGTGAAGAAAGGCCATAAACTATGGAACTGAATTATGAATTGGGGGGAAAATGTCCTTTATGGAATATAAGACAAAGATGTAACCTTCTACAGTGTATATGGCAAAGAGAATGACAGGGGGAAAAATGAACCTTACATATACTTTCAAATATTTTTGTGAATGAAAATATACTGTACATGCATTTTCATTATCCCTATCCATTCATTTAATTATTTGCATTCACATTCATGAGCACTTAATGGTCCCAGTTTAAAGAAAGCTAGTGAAACTTAAATGCTGTTAATATCAGTAAAGCTTTAGGAAATTTAAACCAAATTGTAGAATTGGTTGCAATAAATAGTAGAATTAATAATTAATAATTAGTACAACAATTAGCACAGTATATCCACACTTCTGCTCACTTCTTAACAACTTTGATAAAAGGTATATAGGAATAATAATGAAATAAATGGTTGATGCATACATCTGATCTTATATTATTCTCATATAATTACACAGTTTACCGCATATCCTACGTATTAGTTTCTCTGTTGATTTTTCCACATATATTACTTAAAATGTAGAATTAGGACCAGGTTCGGGTTTTAATTTGACTATGGAGTTAACTAATGATTTTGGCCAGTCACACACAAAGTTTAATTAGTCTAATTTGAACAATAGAGACAAAATAAAGATTGGTGTGTATGCTTCCCTGTATGCTTCCAGGAGCCCCAGAAGAAAAGTAAAACAAAAAATTAATTAGACTGATAACTACCTGTGTACCTAAATATGGTTCTACTCTAATAATGTGCAATTATGTATATACCGTATTTTTCGGAGTATAAGACGCACCTGAGTATAAGACGCACCTGAGTTTTTGAGGAGGAAAATAGGGGGGG
>JANHFT010002244.1:90892-98392 GCA_032467955.1 Pseudoxenodon macrops | reverse complement strand
TTCAATGCTTTCAAAACTGTTTCCAGACAGGTTCTAATGAATTTTGCTTCTGCATGCCCCTCTTATTTTCTTTGTAGTGCCTGGATAGCTTGTTTGCAAAGTTTACTTGGCCACAGTGTCCCCTGGGATTTGATTCAGGACAGCCTGTCCATGCAGCCCTTGAAACTATGTCACATAGTCCCCAGATCCTAAAAGGTTGGCTACTCTTGAGATAAAGCATCATGTTTAATAGCATCATTTTTTCTCCCTTTAAGTGTTTGTTTTAATACTTATGAAATATCAAACTACTATGTTGATTTCTGTTTTTATATACCATGTGGTAGACTTCAATATTGATCACAAAAATATGAGATGATTATAAAAAACAAAGCATGACATTTATAAATATGAATTCCCAATATCCAGCCTTATTTTTTTCAGCCTGGAATGAATTTTTTTAAAATATTATTTATTACCTGGAATGAAAATTTTAATTTGTAGATTGACGTATTCTGCATAACTTTGTGAGCATTTAGAGAAGTATAGGCAGTTGTGAAATCATTATTTACAGAGAAAATATGTGTGTGTTTGCGTGTGTGTGTAAATTTGCCTTCTACTTTTATATCATGAACATTGAGAAAAATAGTAGTAACATACATAATTATTTCTTTGTCCTAAGTTTTTTTAACATTAAAATAGAAACATAAGCATTTACATTAAAGCATAACTTTTAAACAAACACACAAACATTTCTGATGTGAAGTATTTCATGGAAAAATGTATTAATGAACATAATAAAATGTTTATTTTTTAAATAGTTAAACTCAAACTGAAAAGTAATTGAGATATCAGAAATGTAAATAACACAGAAGAAAGGGGAGATGACAATATATCAATATTTCTGTCAGCAATCATCCTTTTATACCTTATGAACATATTATTATCTAGACTTCTTCCACTAGCAAGGTTAAGCTGCTCAAAATAATAATTGTATGATAAGTGGGGAATATGCCTCTATGTGCATGCATACACTTTATGCATACACCTCTAATGAAAGCATCCCCCTGTCATGACTATTGTGCAACTGTGAAGGATACTTCAGAGCAAAGGGAAGCAAAATATTAAGCGTCTTGCCCTATTTTATGGCCACAGTCCTTGGCCCCCCACATAATATTTTCATTGCAGAGGGGGCAGAAGATGGCTGGATTAGGGCTGCTTTGACCTAGCCCCAGCTGTACAGAAGGGGAGAGTTCCAATACAGTGGATCAAAAAGTGTCTTTGACAGCCAGGTGAGTTGCTGGTTTTGTTTGCAATCCCCAGGGTGCTCAAGATTCTCTTTGGAAGGAGAAGTAACAGAAATCACTCCAGAGAGTTTAAAATTGGAAAGGTTGATGCTCCCTTATGTGATACCAAGGAGGCCTTGAATGATAGAAAATGCACATTAGAGCCTCAACTAGCTTGATAAAAAGAACCTTTACTTTTGCTGTACTTAGAACTTGTTCAATTTATAGGGAGGAATTGGAATCAGCAGATTGTTGTGCTAGCAGTCTACGAATGCTTAATAAAAGCAGAAGATCCTGGAAAGGAATTGTAATTAATCCAGGAATTCAGCACTCTTTACTTGTTGGATCATGTAGAGAATACAGATGTTCAAATCAAGTCACCAAATAAAACACGTGCTTGTTATTTCATTTTATTCAGTCTGCCATACATTTAGTTTACAGTACCCGTATTTTTTTTCTTTGTAAAAATCAGACCCAGTTTGTAATCTTCAGCTTGAGAAATTCTTTTTTTATTTATTTAAAATAAAAATATGGTCTAGCTTCTCTACAAATTTTACCTTCATTTTTTCTAGTTTTTTTTAAATGTTTGTCAAGTACATAGTATTTCCTGTTTTATGATTTTTTAAAAATTTAACCTACTCAGTTTAAAAACAGGTTTCCCATAATACACATTTTAATGTTTAATTATAAATATATAATAATTTTAGATAACATTTGTGAATATATAGATATAGATATACATATAAACTTTCATCAACATTTTAACTGAAAGTAGTAAACACAACAAACTCCATTATTAAATTACTTACGCTTCAACTTAATTTGCTTTAGTAGGTCAGAATTGTTCTATGTTAAGGAAATCCATGATAAATAGTATATATAGTATATGCCTTATCAAAACTTTGTTTTAATGTACCAGATGTTTCTATTGATATTCATTTGATTATGAAATGAGAGCTAATCCTATTCTGGATGTTATTTTGATCAATGAGAGGTAGCATTCCTTCCTCATTCAAACTTAAAGATAATAATATACTTTTGTTTAAAGTATTATTTTGGCCTTTTATTATCCTACCAAAGTCTAGTCAAATATTTGCCATCTGAAGAGTATCTTTTTTAAAATTTAGCTTATTTATTAATACTTTTTAATGTCTGTATATGTGTTTGACTATCATAATGAAAAACAAATCTATTTCAACATTGCTTCTGTATGGAAAGTATTTATGCATCTTTGTCTAGTGCCTGGTTTCTTTTCCAAATGTATTTGTAAAGAAAGAAAACAGGCCTTGCAATATATTGGCAGCATTATGGAGTTAGATTCTTGGCTAAAATCCCTGGAGATAACAAACAATCACACTTGTTCATGGTAAAGGAAGTAAAAGTACCACATATAGCAGATTAGATCCAAAGCCAATAGCATTATTTCTTTAACAAAGAATGAATATATAACAACACTTAAAAGTCTGGTTCAACATATGTAGCATATAGCTGCCATTGAAGGTGATTTGGAAGACTATTAAACCACAACAAGATTGCTTGTGTATAGTCTAGATGAGAACAAAAGAGAACATAAGAGTTTATTTAGGAAAACCAAAGAGGTGAAATCCTTATTTACAGTTTTTATAAGTTTTATTTGTGGGCAAGAACATTCAGAGAGCCTATAAAACTATCTGGTGTTTTATGGACAGAATATAAACTACAGGGTTGGAAATGTTATTGTATTCGTTTAAATGCAATTAATTATTTTTGTTCCAGTAGCAGTGTTGATTTGAGTCTCAAAAACAGATTTAAACAATGTTAAACCAACTTAGAGGTAGGGAAAATGTGCTCCCTCTGGTCAAAACATACAAAAGTGGGTGTCAATAATTTATTTCACTACATTCCTGTCTTAGTGTATTCAAAGTCCATTTTTGATAGGAACAAATAAATCTGCTTCATTAGCATGCACCCCAGTAGAATAGTCAGTTTACATTCCAGGAATAATTCTGATTCCATAAATACTCTAAGGTTCTAAATTTCATTCTTTAGAGCAAATGACAGTCCATCCAAGACAAACAATTTCTCTAATCTAAATGGTATTTATCTGAATCAAACATACTGTGGTTAAAATATAGACAGGTAGGTTTCCATACCTTCAAATGTAAAAATAATTTCAGATCAGCAAACTAGAAGTAACATCTTCTGGTCATCAAGATATTATTTATAGTTCCCATATCCATAATACAGAGTGATGCAGGCTGATACTGTTGTAGCAATATAACCACCTTTTGCCATTCAAAGAGTGTTGGACTTAGTTTTCTTGTGATATATAGAACTTCTAGACCAGGGGTGTCAAACTGGTGCCTTATGGGACGAAGATGTCACACGCAGGCCACACATACCCCACCTACAAGAATGGGGAAAAGTCACAAAACATCACATGATGGCAACGTGATGTGGCAAGTTTGACACCCGGTTCTAGAGTGATCCCCCTTTTCACTCCGCCCCAAGATTCTGCCACCCCTACAGTTATCTTAATGTGAAATTAAGATTTATGAACTAAGGCATTCTGTTATATTTCTCATATGAATCTTTTAATCCTGCGAGTTAAAAAACAGGCAGGATCTAAGAAAAGGGCCTTCTCTGCTTTTCCTATTCTTATTCATCATATCCCAAGAGGTCAGGCAAGCCCCCATTCTTCAGGCCTTCTGGAAGAGTGTTAAGATCTGGGTCTATCAATTAGAGTTATGCAGCCCTGGGAATTGCTTGTGGCTCCGCCTTCCTCCGCCTTGTTAACCTCTTAGCGTTGTTAAATTCTTAACTCAAATTTTTTTCCCCCACAATTTAAATTTGTGTTAAACTGACACATGTTTTTTATTATTTTATGGTGGTTATTTCTGAACTTAGGTTTGATGGGCAATGTGAAAATTGTATAAATAAATATAGGTAAACTAGAAAGAAACCAATGAAAGAAAGAGCTAATACCAATAGAAAACTATATATACATATACATATACATAGCTCAGGGTGAACTGTGGAGTTGTTGGTGCTCTCTGAGCTTGGCTGTTTTCTTGCAGACATTTCGCTACCTGACTAGGTAATAAGGTCTAGGTCCTTGACTTACAACCATTATATTGAGCCCAAAATTTATGTTGTTAAGTGAGTTTTGCCCCATTTCATGACTTTCCTTGCCATAGTTGTTAAGTGAATCATTACAGTTGTTAAGTTAGCAATCTGCTTATTAAGTGAATCTGACTTCCTCATTGACTTTACTTGTCAGAAGGCCACAAAGGTTGATCACATGATCCCTGGATGGAGTAACCATCATAAATATGAACCAGTTTCCAAGCATCTGAATTTTAATCATGTGACCATGGGGATGCTGCAATGGTCGTAAGTGTGAAAAACAGTCATAAGTCACTTTTTTCAGTGCAGCTGTAAATTCATTGTCACCAAATAAACTGTTGTAAGTCAAGGACTACCTGTATTGAAACAGTTTTTCAGTATTGTTTCAAAATTGAAGCTGGCACAGAATCAGATAACGAAACATCTGCAAGAAAACAACCAAGCTCAGAGAGCACCAATGATGCATAGAGAACTAATAGTATCATAGCTTCTTCCGTCTATGTGTAAAATAAACCTCCTTCTTGCTACTGCCACAAAGCATCTAAGTTACCTTTGCAATCTATGATTCATTTCCTTCCCCTCCCCCCAAATCTTATGGTAGGATAGCTATTAAAACGGCTGGTAGTATCCATGAGTTGGTAATGTTTCTGGCCCAGCTGTGTACATTGCTGAATATAAGCTGATTCCTAGAAAAGATATTAAAGTTTATGTGGAATTTAACACCTGAGACATACTGTGGCTTGTGACCTATTCTGTATGTGACTTTAGAAAACCTTTCTATATTTAGAATTTTGAGCATGCTGAAGTAAGATTACATCAAAAGTCAAGCACCCATAACATTGTTCAATTTTGAATTGGAACTGTTATCTACCATCATTGCACAGTTTAATATTTATCCTTCTTCTTTTCAGTATTCTGACTTGCTGCATTTCATGAAATTCTAGTAACTGCACATTGTATACTTTTGGCTGATGCTGCTTCAGATCATTTTTCTTCTTTCTGAGTCTCTGCGTATTCTTTTCCTTTTCCTTAAAAAAAAAAAAAGCCTAAATAATTTTAGTATCCATGGAACTGCAGACATTTCTGCCTAACTATACTGCTTCAGGAGCCATCTCAAAACTTGCAGAGGAGAATAGAAGGACACTTTTAAATACCTGCTCTCTTCCCTTTCTTCTCCTAGGTTTCCTAGCATCCTTCCAATTATGTTGTTTGTCCTATAGAAGTAAGTTCAAAGTATGGATCTCTTGCTCAATTTATGACCAAGTCTGATGTGACTCTAAATGTTCACCTAAGCACAAAAGAGACTTATATTCTGCCTAGGTTTGAAAAAACAGCATGAGTAATTGTGGACGGTGAGCTATTTTATATAAATGTAGTTATCCCCATCCCTTTTTCAGCCTCTGTGGCAAATTCAAACATGTCATCTCACTGATGGGATTCTCAATATGTCATAGAGCTCTTTTGCACAAAGGGGGAAAAAAATCCACTGCTATAAATACTTTAAAGGAGTGATGATACACGTTGACTGACTTCAGTGATTCCTCTTATCTTTGCATTGAATAAAGGTAAGTAGAAGCCTGACTTTAGTCTAATTTGAATTCCAAATTGAGTGGTTGGGGGTTTGAAATGATCCGATGAGATCAATACTTTTCTGTCAGGAAATATAATCCCCAGGGCTATTTCAGTAGTTTGGGCTTCCATGCACATTTCAGTTTACTGGGCAATTGACTTAATGGACAAAAATAATAGAGAAAAATTACACTCATATTGGATGCAGTGAAAAGAAGGCGGGGGTTCAAATAAGCATTCTACTGCAGGCCTCTAAAGGGCTTAAAGAGAAACTGGGCTCAGATACATAAGGTAGATGATAGACGGGTAAGTAGGTAGATGATAGACAGAATGGAGATTGGGAAGGTTGGGTTGGGAACAAGATCCGAAAACCTTTTCTTAAAGAAAAATCCCAAGTTTTTTTGTATATCAGGAATTGGGCAATGTTTAAGAGGCTGGGACCCAAAGTCATCTTTCCAGAGGCAGCAATTGTGTTACGTGTTGTGTTACATCACTGGGAGAACTTTATTTGATCTCTTTGTATATTTGGGGAAGATGGAGAGTGGGAATGTTCTTGACCGAGTTAAGAGTGAGTGTCAGACTTGCTACAACTTAAAGCTCTGAATAGAAATGATCCTTGGCTCCATTTGTTGAGAAAGGTATACTTTTATTATAAATCAAGTGTATTGCAATAGTGCACAGCCAGAACTGTGAATCGCGCGCCAAAATCTCTAAGTTCAATTTTCCCTTCCTTTAGTTGCCTTTCATCACTGCCGCTAATCAGGTTCAAGCAAGATGTTTTCAGACTTGTTGCTTCCAGCGTAGGTTGGTATGCAGTTGCGTTCTCCCAGCCAGGTGATCTTGAAGCAGGTTTTTTTTTGGGGGGGGGAGATATAGCAGTTTCTCATGCCTTCCCCAAGCAGTAGTCACTTTCTCTTTCCCCAAGGAAACCGCTTCCGATCCACCCTCACCATAGTTCATGGAGGGCTGTTACCGCATGGTATCGAAGCACAAACTGAGAAGGAGTTGGCTGCTGACAGTGGGAGTATTCCCACCTGAAAGGGAAAAATAATGTGTCAAGTCACGTCTCAAGCATAATTGAGGCTGGCATTCTGAGGGTTCACAATAGGGATGAGTTTAGAAGTCTTCCCTGAGTTTGAGAGTAAGGGGAATAGAAAATTGCATCAACAAATATGACTAATTCACTGCTTTAATTTCCCCTTTGTGGTCTAAGGGGGCTGAGTGGTAGAGTTCATGATGCCTTTTGGCAGTGGCTTGCCCGTTGCTGCTAAATACCTGGACAAGGCTCCTCCCGGAATCTAAGAACTCAGCCTAGCTTTTTGCAACCTTCATTAAATGTATCTGCTCTCATTTTAATAACAGTAGGAAAACTAAGAGAGGGAGAAAAAGGAATTAAATACAAATAAGCACTTGATGGCAATTTTGTTTTTCCATGTAATCAAGTGATAAGACAAACTATGTATCCAATTAGTAGTTTAATTAAGTACATTCCAAACTCAAGAAGACCAATTGAAGTTACAAGAAAATACCTCTATTAGGCTCCCAGGTTGGTTAAAATATAGCC
>JANHFT010002244.1:75773-88213 GCA_032467955.1 Pseudoxenodon macrops | reverse complement strand
ATTTCCCACCATCCAGTCAGAGCTGAAGAAGCTTCTTGGATGAGAAGTGAAACATCTTCAAAGAAAAAACAGAAAGTACAATTGCCTCATGAAAAAAGCATCTTTGAGACTACCACCTAGTAGGAGCCCTGATGGCACAGTGGTTAAAGTACCATATTGCAGGCTAACTCTGCCCACAGCTTGGAATTCTATCCTGATGTTGACTCAGCCTTCCATCCTTCTGAGGTCAGTAAAATAAGAATGCAGATAGTTGTGGGCAATATACTAACAATGTAAACTGCCAGAAAGTGCTTTATGGGGAAGTGTATAAGTCTAAATGCTATTTCTATTGAAATCACAAGCATGTATTCCAAAGCAATCTTGACCAGCAGATGGGGAAGATTGGTGGCAGGTCCACCATTATTGACTCGGTGTCTTGCTGGTGCCCTGCCATTAGGACAGGAAGGGGGGAGGGAAGACGGGGGTTCATTTGGTGCAGGACCTGATCACCAAACTGGCTTGTACCAAGATCTTCAAGCTCATTTGCCCTGAGAACGAAATGTTACCAGTTTCACACCTCAGAGTTTTTCAAAACATCTCACCGGCATCGCACTTTCTAGCTAAGGGATGATCATAGGAAGAGGGATTGGGAATGGAACAGAATAGCTTTCTATTTTGCATAGGAATACCAGATTCCATCTGACTTTGCTGCAACCAATTTATTTTAGTAAAAGTTCCTTTGCTTCAACTAAATGGAAATCATGAGCGTTACTTTCCTAAGAGAGTGGGCTGGGGCAGGTCTGACAATTGGTTTCCCTGGTTGCAAAGTTCATTGGTACTTTTATTAGGCACTTGGTCGTTGTCTTTCTTAACCTGCTGAAAAGTCCTGTGGCACCTGTTGTATCTGTTCTAATGTCCTCAGTGTCCTTCAGCAGTTGCCAGTGCACTGAATTGCCTTAGTTTCTGCTGTAAATAGGGAAGGGTACCTATAGCTTTTGGTAGGTCTTTCTGGCTTCAGATTATGAAATTTGGGTTAATGATGTTCAAATTTACAATAAGCTAATTTCCAGATGAGCCTTCCTTGGAACATAATACCATAATAAAGGGTCCAATAGTGAATCTATAAGCTTTTCTTGTGGCCACCATTGTTTTTTACACCCACTATATTTGTGATTATCAGATCTTCCAACTTTTAGATTTTAGAATTGGCATATGGACAGTTACATGTGGGATTAGACCATTTTACATCATGGAGAAATGTATGTTTTGCAACCAGTACTTTTGATTGAAATTATTATGGGTGGAAGGCTCAGAGACCTGTTTTGAATGTAACTGAAAATGATAGTTTGTGTCACCAGTGCTAATTTTCTACATGAATCTCAGATTCATATCTGCTTCCTCTGCTTGGGCAGCCATACAATCTGAAGCTTTGGTTTGTTTGCTTAAATGTTCATCAGTAGTTGACCATAGCTTCAAATGCTATTATTAATGTTATCTACAATTTACCCAAAGTAAATTTGGATTAAAAATTAGTTTTGTGTATTATACTTGGGACTTAGCTTATTTTCTCTGAATCACAGATTATCCATTGTGAAAGTTTTTATTTAGTGCTAATTATTTCATGATAAATAATTATAATTTTAAAAATGTGAAGTAAAATAATGCATTTGCTTTCTCTTAGCCTTGCAGGAAAAAGAGACGAGACAGATGAATCAGACTCATTCACACAAATCTATAGTGTTTCATAATAACTAGTTCAGTGTAGATGAGAGAACAACAGAATTTGTATTACCTTGTGCTTGTTTGTAATCCCATTAAGGAAAATGACAATAGTTACAATTCAATTAAGTTGGGCATGATATATAAATGAGATCGAAACAATAAAAACATAATTTTATGTATAGAATTTTTACTATAATTATATATAATATATTATTTGCTTGGTAACTCTGGGTGGAACAAATGAAATAAATAAATTACAAATGGATAATATGGCATTGATTTGTTATTCCTTTAGAGCATAATTGAAACTATTTTGACCATGGTGTCTAATAAAGAGCATTGGTTTGTCTAGTCTTGAACCTAAACCAATATGGAATTCTGGTTTTTGATCCTTCAACAAATATCGAGTCATAATATTTTGAGTTTTTTGTGCAAATGCCTTTTTGTATATGCTCCTGCACAAACCCAACAAGTCAACTGATGTAAATATTGCTTGCACTAATTATATTACTTATTCTGCTAAAGTTGGACATAGTTGTCTAAAATTTGCATTTCAGCTAGGAGCTTAAGTCTTTTCCAATTGTTAAGTGTAGTTAACAAGCTGAGGTCAGGATACAAAGATAAACTTTGTAGAAGTAACAGCAAGTATAACCAGAACCAGGCCTGAAGCTCCATTGATGCAAAGCATTTCAAGTCTACATAATGTTGTCATAGTTGCGAACCATGAGTTAGCTGAGCCAAGTCAGAATACCACAAGGCCAGTGTGTTCATCTTTTAAGGACAGTTTCAAAATATATCCAGACCTTCTGAAGAAACCTTGAAGGAGAGTGAAGTTAAAGATTTTTAATATTTTCGTCTAGAAAATGTTAGCATTCTTCGTAACAACTGAGCAGCATGTTAAATAAGGGAAGAGTAAAAGAAAGTGCAATAAGTTAATTTTTAACTAAATGTTAATTTTTGAAAAACACTTGAGATAATGCTTCTGATTGGAATACTATTTAATTATATTTAAATGGGTTAACATGTGGCAGTTTCCACTATCTCTTTTTTTTTTCCCTGAAAGTTTATCATTGTGTCCTTGTTAAAAGCCATAATTTCAAAAGGTAGGTTTAAAAAGTTATACTTGATTTGTTGCTTTTAAAGAACAGGCATCCATCTGATCCTTGAGTTTATTATTACTATTGACACATGGTCAATAGACATATGTCAGCTATGTCAGAATACATGGGTTTTGACTATGCTAGCCAAGTACTATATTATTATTGCTGGTCTATAAACTACCGTACTTCCTAGATTGAACTGCTACATTTGCTCATATTGCTTGCTATGCATAGGTAAAGGGAAAAGGGAAGCAAATCTGACATACTTACTAACAGAGAAATTTGTATTATTTATACAGAACAGAACAAACCAATTTTCAAGAAAGGCATTTAAGTGGCAGCGTTATTTATTAATGCTGTATGCACACACTAATGGAATGCAACATAGATTCAGTTAAATCTAGTAGAATGCAGTCTAATATCATAGTATTGTATATATGTGTGGGGGGGTATTTCCATTGCTTAATCTATGTGTGTATACATGTGCATAGATACATACTACAGCATTTATCTGCAAAATAAAATACTTGGTACTGTGCAATTTCCGTTTGGTCTTTCAAACTTCACACTAAATAATCATAGAATATACATTTAACTGTAGCAGAATTCTTGATTGTAAAATACTCATCCTTTGCTATAGTTTTTAAATGTTCCTCAAACACTGTGAGTTCACCCTTGAATGCTCATTACAAATTTGCAAATAAGTGGTTAAAGACCAAGTATCATAGAAAGAATATATTATCTCTTAAAGGTATAGCACAGCTTCCTGTTCCTATGACAGTCAAGACTCAAATAGCATAATAAAAACAATGCAATTTGAAATTGGGTTATGTTGGCAATTGTGACCGCAATTGCCATTGTTAAACAATGTGCTCATTAAGCATGACATTACATGACCGCAGTCGCTTAGCGACTGCAATCCTGGTTGCCATCATAACTCCAGGACTTGTGCATCTTTAAAAAGAAAAAAAATTGGGATCTCAGGCAAATTGCATGAGGGGATACCCAGAGGGGAACAATGGTGGGTGCTAGGATAAGCTGGCGGGGGGTGCTAAGTGGCTGGTAAGGACTAAGAGTGGGTGTTAGCAACCATAGGAAAGACCGGGGGAGATGGGTGGAGAACTTGTAGATGGGAAGACTGCTGCAGGTAGGCATGTGCTACAGACTATTAGATTCCTGGGATCTCGTACTCCATACTGGGATTGCTCAGGAGAAGAAGTGATAAGACCAACTTTCAAAATCAAAATTGATTTTGCTTGTGGACAACAGCAGTGACCTGCTAATGGGATCACGTGACTATGGCTTGGTTCAACATCCTATTTAAGAGTGTCCAAATTGAGATTACATGATGGTGGGAGGCTGCTATGGCTACACCTTCACAGATCAGTCATATATCCCCTTTGTCTCTGAACAAGAGGTTGTAAACCAAAGACTTTTTTTTAATGTAAAAGTATTATTAAAATCAAATCAGCTAACCATTCAAAGGCACTTCTAGCCTTCTAAAACAGCCTTAAGACCTGTCAGTGTGGTGTCCCAATGGAGATGTTTTTGGATATAGGTGACTGGGTCCAGTGACAGAAGGAGACACCACTTCTGTCTCAATAGATTTTTAGTCTATTTAATTTTTATAATTTTATCTGTTATTTTCATATTGATAATTGTTTTTATATCTCTATATTTATTGTATTTCAAGCTGGCCAGAGTTGCTGTGGTGGGCAGCATATAAATTTAATAATAAATAAAAGCTTGATTAAAGAGATGGGATTTTTTTTTATTGTTTTCAGTTGCCTAAACCAATGAATTTGGGGCCAATGAATTTCTTCAGGGTGTATTTTTTTTGTAGGATGGGAGCCACACAGAAGAAAGCATGTCTCAGCCCTGTTTACATCCATAGATCCGGAATTAGCCAAAGAATGTATTACACATTGCTCCACAGCACATCTGACTTAATCTAACGTATGAAGATTGAAACACCCAGGATTATGGATTTCATAAACCTCTGCTAACAATGTACTTCCAATTTGATGGACAAACTTACCAACAAATTAAAGGTGCATAGTGGAGGTTGTTATGCAGCATCTAGAAACCATAGCATTTCCACAAATACAACCCAAAATATAACCCAGATCGGTAGATGACACCTTCACCAGTATAAAAAAGGGCCAATTAGAGAACACCCACAGAACTATTAACATTTTTCAAAGGAATGCAATTTACCAGAGCAGAAGAAAACAACAACTCACTACCCTGGATATCTGGTCAGCAGAGACCACAGTAGCAAACTAGAAACACAAGTGTGTACTGCACAAAATTACCCACACCAACCAAGGGCTCCACTATCAAAGCAGCAACGCAACTTCCCACAAGAGAAACTGTGTAAGAACCTTATTTAGATGAGCACAAAATCATGGTTCCAACCCAGAACAGCAAAAATGTAAACCGCATCTACACAATATAATTTATTTTATTTTATTTATTTTGTCAAGCATAAACATGATTTGAATACATAAAATGAATACGAATAAAAGGTAAGATTAGGGCAGGGACGGGTAGGCAGGCTGGTGCATTTAGGCATGCCCCTTGCAGGCCTCTTAGGAATCAGGTGAGGTCAACGGTAGTCAGGCTAGGATACAATACAGTACAGTACAACCAACATAAGCTCTAAAAAGAATAACACTGCCACTACAACCACACAGAATCAGTATAGTACGCAAACCAAAGCCCTTTAAGACATCCTAAATAGACCAAAAGACCCAGCAGACCCAGAAGTTATCCACAACATACAGTATAATGACTGCAACAACCACTATGTAAAATAAACAGGCAAAAGACAGGTAGAATACATCCATGAACACCCAACTAGCAGTCAGATGACATGATGAAAACTCTTTAATTTTATAACATATGGACAGACTTAACCATAGTTTCAATTGGAAAAGTGGGATCAAGCCAAGTCCAAAAGCATTAGGAAATTTCTAGAAGCCGGGCTCTCTGATGAATTAGTCATCAATACACACATTGACATAATATCTATGTTGCTGTTTTTTAACCATTTAGTCATCTCCAGTTCTTAACGACTATAGGCTACTGCTATAGTCAAGACAGCTTCTTTCAATTGTTGAATGTTCAACTTTGTATCAAATTTTATGTTATCAAATTATGTTCTTTGCTTGCCTCTTCTTTGTCTACTAACTTAGCATCATTGTCTTTTCCAATGATTTTGACCGTATGACATAGGCAAGTAAATCAATCATAATCTTATGATTTTAGCTTCTTGTAATATGTCTGATGTTATACAGTTTAACACCTCTGTTACTTACTTTGGCTGTCCAAGGTATACACAATAATTTACACCAGCACCACAGTTCAAACATGGCAATTTTTCGATCAGCCATTCTTAATGTCCAACTCTAATACTCATATATCATTATGGGGAAGAATATTGCTTTAACTAGGTTGCTTTTTGTATTTATATCAATATCTTAATATCTATAAGCAATGCAAAAGAGATAGTCAACAAGCCAAAAATGGAATAAAAAGACCTAAGCACCAACAATCAGCATCGAGATGAGATGAGATTAACAGTATTTAGAAGGCCACATGTAGAGACAATCTCAATGAAGGGAATGGAAGTAAAATGTACTATTAAATCAAATTTCACAGCAGCAGTGCCAGTATGAATGTGTCGCTGAACTTTAATTTCCAAAGAAGGTACTGGAAGATTCAAGATCTCAGACTATTTTTGACAACTGCCTTCCCCCAAACAATGCAGAATCACTATGATATAGCTCTGGCCCTTGAATTATATTTCCTATTTATCTGTAATGTTCTAGACTAATATTTTACAAATAATTTTTCCCATACTATCACAAGCTCTGAAAACTACTGAGATCTGTGTGTGAGTGTGTGTGTTTGTATGTGTGTGTGTGTGTGAGACAGAGAGAGAGAGAGAGAATTACAAGAGAGTGGACTGAGTTTATTGTTATCTGTTATTAAAAAGGGGGTTATAGTTAATAAACAATAATAAGGGAAGAGTTATGCAAAAGCAACAAAAATTCTTGCAACATCTTTAAAAAATTTCACACTAGTTATATAAGCACTCATGGAATAGATTGAGATCATCAAATGACTTGGCAAGAAGCAGATAAGCATTAAAGTAGAATT
Organism: Pseudoxenodon macrops; assembly: GCA_032467955.1. Taxonomy (NCBI): domain Eukaryota; kingdom Metazoa; phylum Chordata; class Lepidosauria; order Squamata; family Pseudoxenodontidae; genus Pseudoxenodon; species Pseudoxenodon macrops. The sequence continues at coordinate 81,248 of JANHFT010002244.1, read as the reverse complement.
TTCAGCATTGTTTGCCTTGCAGAAAATATTGGCATCCTAAAATAGGTAAAATATTTGCTGCATAGATTGATTAATTACAGTATGTCCCATCAGGTTGGTGTCGATTGACATAAAACCTTCTTTACATTTAGTGTCATATGTATCTCTATGGAATAAATTGGAATATCTGACAGTTGAACCTCACCTTAAGATCTCCCTCAGGTGGGCTGTAGCAAATGCGTTTATTTAATGTGCACATCCAGCCTCACAATTTAGTTTCTAATTTAACAAACAATGTGTATTCACCAAAAATGTAAAGTAGAATATCTGCATTTATTGTGTGCCAATAATGTAGTTTTTCTCCAATCAGGCTTAATTTATAGCAGGTTCTGAACAGTTTTGCCAACTAATTGCAAAAATAATTCATTACCATAAATTAAGAGAAATCTAAAGTTTTGATCTTTTCCAAAGAGTCACAGAGTAATTGGTTTCAATTGAACAAGCTTTCTCCTTAAAGGACTGAGGCCTTTATTTTTATAAGTCTATAAAATGGAAAAGTCAAAGTAAGTGTGTTGTGTCTAAAGCCAATCATTAATCTAAGGCAAATCTTAATTTCTTTTTTTATTAAAAGTAGCAAATTTGTTCCTGCTGCTATTAAATATACACAGCAAATTTAGTATCCCGGCATGTTATGGAATTTTAATAAAACTCCTTAGTACTTATTTTTCTTTCAATGCTTTTTTGCACCATATTCTGCTTTTTTACAAACATTTGGCAGGGAAGTGCTTAATTTTGAATCTAGGTTGAGTTCTTCAAGCATGACTGAGGGCAAACTTGTCTTTAGCTTAAATTATGTACAAACAAAATTGTTAACTCATTTGGATATCTAACTGAATCATTTGCTTCAACATGGGAAAAAAAGTTTTAAATAATCAGAAAATATTATTTAAGCTTTTTCTCCATGTATTGATTTAATACTCTTTGACTCTGACACTGACCAAGCAAGATCTATAGTCAGACAAATATTTCAGTATAGACAGTATCTTTCAGGCTGATATGTCTATGGAGATTCTCATTCCTACAGGTCATGGTTGTCCCAAAGGTGCTTTTTATCAAGAGGCAACTGGATTTTGTGGGGGGGAGGGTTAAGATGTTTCGCTTCTCATCCAAGAAGTTTCTTCAGCTCTGACTAGATGATAGGGAATGGAAGACACTTGCATTTTTTTAGTGAGTCGTTAAGGCCACCTGGATATTTATCTGTCATCAGGGTCACCTCAGTAGTGGAACCGTTGAAAGGACTGTGTTGTAGAACTGGAGATAGATGATGTCATATCCCTCTCCCTCTGTTGAGAGAGAGCCATTCAATTTTGTCAAATATGGCTTATTTCAAACCAGTGGTCCTCTCTGTCCAAAATGTGGACTTTGCTGACTTCAAAAGAGTGGGCATTGTCTTTCAGCTGATAGTTCATTTTGTTGGCAAGATTTAGCATATTTGTAGAGTACAGAGACAAAACCTGAGCAGTTCACCCAATGCTTCCTCAACTTATGGCCACAATCAGTACCAGAGTTTCTGTTGTAAGGCAGTGCAGTCATAAACCGAGTCATCACATGATTGGACCTGATTTTATGGCTATCTTTATTACGATTGTTAGGCAAATAAATCATTAAACAAATCAGTTGTTAAGAAAATCACATGGTTAATGAGTGAATCAAGTAGTTGTGAAGCAAATCTGGCTTCCCAATAGACTTTGCTTGTCAGAGGTTAGCTGGGAAGGTCGCAAATCACAATTGAATGACTGCAGACACATTCATCATAAATGCAAGCCGGATGCCAAGTGCCCAAATTATGATCACATTTATATGGGAATAGCATAATGATCATAGCTAAAAAGACCAATCTTAGGTCATTTTTTCTGAAGCCAATCATTCCTTCAAACGCTTGTTAAATGAACAGTGGTAAGTCAATAATTATCTGTAGAGGAAAACTCGTCTTAAATCTGACCGTAAGAGTTCATTATTTAGCCCATTCTGTGGTGGTAACGATCAGATTTAGAAAATCATCTCCTACCTGTAAAAAATGTATACTGACATATTTCAACCACATAGGGTATGGAGACAATTACATTCTGGATGCTACAAACCAACTGAAAAGCTTCAGGAAGAAGTATGTCACATTCATTCCATGATAATGTTGACCTCTTTATATTTCTGTAAATTTGTTTCTAACATTAATATAAATAATATCTCGGATAAACATTTCTCCCAAATTTTAAAAGCCTTTTATTACATCCATTTTGACACAACTATTCTGGCAGTAGATATCTGGACTTTACTAGCTTAACTAGCTTGGTTGCCCATTGAAAATAATTATACATTAAGGCATATAGTGAATACTTTAAAGATCCTTAAGTATATCTTTAAATTAATATTATAGTAAAAAATTAAAAAACATATCTGTAAAAATTATATTTTAAACATGTTTCCTATGTTTCAGTTTCTAAAGTCTTTTAGAAATATGTATTAAATTTTTATTTTCAAAAAATCTTTATTGTATGTATGTCATTTTCTTTTTACAAAATTAATTTAAAATTAGGCCAACCCCCATGTGCCTCTTATTAAACTTTTTGAAAAACTGTTCTTATTCAGTGATTTCACTGTGAAGAGCAAACACAACATAGACATAAGGCTATCTGAACGCTTTATTCGCTACATTTAGAATATTAATAACATTCTTCCCAGAAGTTGTCACATCAAGTAAAAGATCTTTATTCCAGATTGTCTTTTGGGGCCAAATTGAGACTGGATGCATGCATTTAATAAATTGTAGTCTCAAGTAGTCATTTTTGTAAATAATTAGCTTCAGTGGAAGAATAAGTTAGCATATTGTATGCATCTAATGTTGCAAATGTACATACTGCAAACTTTCCTATTAATCAACAGTCAAGCACTGTAAGTTGGGTCTCATACATAATGAATTGTGCTTAAGCCTCCTGGGTTTCATTGATAGAAAAATAAGAGAAAACACAAGTGTAGTAAGCTTTTGAATAAAATTTAACTAGATTGCTCTGCATCCTGTAATTGTTTTGGAATCATCAGGGAATAGACAATTCATCTGCAATTTTGGTGGTAGTTTTGCCTTCATCTATCAAAGAATACTATTTAAATGACATTAAGGTGTTGAAATAACTACTTTAAAAAATCTACATAGAATGTTAATACGTGTTTTATGTGTTTTTCCCTTTCTTCCATACCCTTTGAAATGATTGTGTGTGTGTGTGTGTGTGTTTGTGTAGAAAATATGTTCATGTCATTTTTAAGTATTTTAATATTTATTTTAATTTATTGCCTTCTTTTTGTAAACTGCTCTGAAAATATGATTGGAGAGTGATAAAAAGTCCAATAATCAAGATTATTAAATTCACCTGAGAAAGTTAATTTGTGCGCATTTAAAGGTAACAAGACTGTGTAATATTTACTTCCTGTATTAAGTTGATGACACCAAGCAGATTATGAAATGGTTTTTTTCCCAAAAAGTTTTTTATTTTCCATACAATTCATTTTCACATTTCATTTCCACATACAGTTTTTAACACATTTTAGTACTAATTTATCTTCACCATAGCTTCCTCCAGTTACACATTTTAATACAAATTTTTTCCACAATGTCTCCCTCCAGTTCCCAATGCTTACAACATCTCTTGTCAGAGTATGCAATTTAATTCCCCAATTTATATAATTTTTAACATAATATAATCATAATCTTCATTTTCAATTACACCAATCAGTTCCCAGTTTGTCTGGCTTTGTTTTCTCTTTTATTTTCCATTTCTTTTGATTATGCAACAACGTACCACCTAAAACTACCTTCCTTTCTTCCTTCCCTTTCCTACTTAAAAGTTATAACCTCACTGAAAAAAGCGACATGATCGTTTTTCACACTTACAACCATTGCAGCATCCCCCATGGTCCCATGATCCACATTCAGATGAGTGGCAACTGGCTCATATTTATGACGGTTGCAGTGTCCCAGGGTCACGGAATCCCCTTTAGCGACCTTTGGACAAGCAAAGTCACTTAAACAATCGTGTTAATAACTTTAAACAACTGTGGTGATTCACTTCACAACTGTGGTTAGAAAAGGGCATAAAATGGAGCCAGACTCACTTAACGACTGTCTCACTTAGCAGCAGAAAATGTTGGGCTCAATTGTGGTCCTAAGGATTCTGTAAGTCCAGCTTTTTGAGCTTGATTGAAGTAAAGCATCTAATCCTATGAGATGCACTTTGTACCCCACTTACATCAGGGGTCTCCAACCTTAGCAACTTTAAGCCTGGATGACTTCAACTCCCAGAGCTTTGCTGGCTGGGGAATTCTGGGAGTAGAAGTCCACCAGGCTTAAAGTTGCCAAGGTTGGAAATCCCTACAGTAGACCATAATCAGCCATGTGGACACCCCCGTCTGGGCTTTCACAAATTCTGAACCATTTTGGAAAAGGCTACAATAAAATGATTTGAAAAGCAAAATGAATTACTCCTGTGTTCTCCAAAGCAAGCCATTTGAAAAGGAGCTAAAGGCCACCATGTAGTCAAATCCTCATTGCTCTGTTGCTTTGTGCCCAGATTCTGGTAGTGAATCAGTAGCAGGGCGCATGTTTTTGCAATGTCTCTGGGTTGAACCCTGGCACGTCTGACTTGTAATCGGCTAACCCTCCTCAGTGAGAAGATCTGGGAAAGGCCTTACCGACGAACTTGGGAAAGAGTCAGTTTCTCCAGAAAAAAAGCTGCAAGACCAGTTCCACATAACACAACGACAAGATCGTATGAGACCACATAATGCAACGACAAGATCGTATGAGAGAAGGATGGTGGGATGACCACATAATGGAACGACAAGACCGTATGAGAGAAGGACGGTAGCACAATTGAAAGGCAATTCTCTTAAGGAAGAAAGCTCTGAGCCAATTCAACAGAAAGGAACATTCACACTCTGGAAAACTAAACCCGGATGGAACAAATTCTCCCTACCCAGAGACAATAGATTCACTGAAAAGATGAGTTTGAATGTGGCAACGTTGGTTTGGGACCGACTGCATTTCTCTGCATAAGCTGAAATCTTTCTCTTCAAGCTTACTAATTCTGAGAGGCAGCTCCATCCATCTCAAGCAGCCCTGAGTCATTTGTGGTTCACCAAATGTGGCGCTTGTGTTGTCATCAAAAACAGTACTTCTGATAAACGTCCCCCACACCCACCCACACACTTTGGGTTGTGTGTGTGAGCTACTGACGAGAAATATTTCTCCAAAATCTGCAGGGTAAAAAAGACAGCTGAACAGCTGAGTCCTGATTCTGTAGTCTGCAGTCTTCCCCCCCGGCTGCAGCTTGGCAGATAATTCCAATTTTAACAGCAGGAATTTATTGCTAAGAATAGAATAGAATAGAATAGAATAGAATAGAATAGAATAGAATTCTTTATTGGCCAAGTGTGATTGGACACACA
>JANHFT010002244.1:52494-54828 GCA_032467955.1 Pseudoxenodon macrops | reverse complement strand
TAGCAGAGATTTGGAGTTGCCAATTGTTTGACCATTCAGATACATAATCTAGGTCGTTTTGTAGGGTAGTAGAATTGCCTGTGGTTTTAAATACTTTTATATTGTTGGCAAAGAGAACGCAGCTGCTTATATTGTGATTCTGTTTGTTTTTATTTTTACAATTCATTCAATCTGAAGGAAAAGAAAACTATCTCAGGAAGAAGAGAGTTTAGGTAAAGCTCCCAAATGAAGTTCCCAAGTGTGAGGCCCATTCACTTATTAGATGTCCCAGATTTCTAGGGGTCATTTCTTCAGTAGTTTGTAGTCCAGGTTCAAACATCTTTGTACATATTGATTTTAATATGAACAAAATAAGGTTAGACATTCAATTTGGTTTTTTTTAAACCTCAATATCTTTACTAAGAAAGTAATGTTTTTGGACTAGACTAGTCTGCGACTTTTCCCGATCCTCAAAACTCTTCCTTGAGCAAAGTTTACAAACCTGATGAAAGAATGACATTTGGTTGACCTTAAAAGGGTAATGCCCTAACACTTGTCTTGAAATCGGTTGCTACAATTGAAGTTGGCATTGAAAAAGTGGTTTAGATTCTTTTTTTCTTTTCTCCTCTAGCTTGCTTGTTCATTATTTTTAAAATAATTAATAAATAAGAAAAATACTACTTAAAACTAAAGGCAATAAAATAGTGAACATGTGAGGTTTCAACTGATTCAGAAGATATTTGTTCAGATTCTCTTTATATTAGAACAGAAAAATTCTAGGCTATTCTGGCAGATGAATAAGCAACAATGTTGTTTGACTAATTATTTCCTTGCAGTTAAAAATAAATAAATGGATATAGTTACGACTTCATCTTGACCCTTGAACAAATTGTCCAGATAACTGTGTCTCTTTGGATAAAATTCTATTCTCCACTACAGGAGTCTTTTTGAAATCCTATGTACATTGTCAGTTTACTAAGGGTAAAATTATATAGGACCACTGAGATTACTCTGGTATTTAGCATACAGATATAGCAATTCCCATTTTTTATGATTTTGCATTTGGAAGTAGCTCAAGTAGTGGCACTGACTTGCCAAGTAGTAAAGTGATTGTTTGCTCCTGAAGTGGATTTTGTACGGTATGTCAGGCCTGGACTGGATTTCTGAATTATAAATTCTAAAATGTGGCGCCTACAGAAATACTGGCATTCTCGTTGGAAGTGATAGGAGTTGCAAGAGATTCGTTTTCAACTTTGTTGTAAAACTTTGTTGGAGAGGCATACTAATTTAATTTAAAAAATAGTGACATGCAAAAATTAAAATATTTTAAGTATGTGTTAGCTTATCTGATGTTATTTCCTTCTTGAGACTGAGAGTGAAGTAGAATGAGCCCCTGAAAATCTTTATATCCTGTCTGTATCTTACATTTCTGCCACGAATTAGCCCATCCCAGATTATTCAATCAGAGTATTAATACTTCTATAACAGTAGCTGTGCATGTACACACTAATAATTATTTCTGTTGTCAGAAATCGGAACCTATGAGCCATACAGACAGGTTGAGAACACATGGGTGAAACAGGCAGCTAAACTTAAAAAGAAGAAAAAATACTATAGTCTTCTGATGCATGTTGTCTATAGATGTGATCAATACAAGTAATTCATAGAATGGAGAATGGAGAAAACATTTAATTTTCTGTATAGAAATGTTGAAAAATTAAACAAAATAACTCAGGAATAGATTTTTTATAACTCAGTTAAGGAAAAATTATGAAGCTAATGAGCCATATTTTCCAAGGAATGACTGTTGGAGCACCAGAAATATTGGCTCTGCCCATTGATTAATATATACGTGAACTTGCAAAAATTGAATCCTTGACATGTGTTTAGTTAAGACTCAATGATCGGAAGTTTTGTGATTAGCCAAAGAGAAAAACGTTTGTACCTGCTGTTTAATTCATAAAAGCAAGTTTTTATGATATGACAAGTTAGTATGGAGGCTACACTGTTCCAATACAAGCTTACTCAAAAGAGACCAGAAATTTATCCCATAGTTAGTTATTATGGCTGGATAATGATCTCTATTCATATTTGGAATCTATATTCCTGGATGAAATTATACCATGTTTTGTATATACACTATATATTTATATTTCTTCCTCAATTTTTTAAGATCAGGAATTCTGGGCTACATTGCACAGCATACTCTGAGAGTTTAGTTTTCAGTAATTATATGACCACCAATCAGTGCATTTCTTACAGAGGTACAGGAAGGTCTGGGGTGGAGCCCAACAGAGGTTATAAAAATTTAGGGACTCCCAGCAACTCTGTCTTCTTTGCTCTTCTTCTCTTCAC
>JANHFT010002244.1:37494-47494 GCA_032467955.1 Pseudoxenodon macrops | reverse complement strand
CAGGAGGGGAAAAAAAGTATTCTGGTGGATGCAGGAGCTTGAAAGAAATTGTCATTTGATGTTTTACTTTATTTATTCCCACCTGAGTCATGATGCAAGGATTTTCTATTAGACTACATATCTGAAATTGAAATATCCTCAGCATCCTCTTGATTCTCAACATTTGTCCGCTGTCTAGTATTGGAGATTTTATTTTTTTTAAACAGCCATTTATGTAGAAATACTATCCTTGTTTGCAAAACTAATCTGGAAAATGTTCGTGAGACAATGGTTTATGTAGAGTCCCTAGCATTGTTCCATGGAATAAGGAAAGCAGGTGCCCCAATGATCATGACTGTTACTACCGTACTGAAGAAATTTTAACCGTTAGGTAACTGTAATGAATTCATACATAAATAGAGCCCTCCTGAGTCATAAAATAGTACATGAAAATCTGAACATTTGGCAGATTATGAGTCTACGGATTCTACACACTTTGAAGGGGTTTCACCTATTACAAACATATCGTGCTGTATCATCTATTCAAAATACAGAACTGAGACTAAGGTTTTTATTTTGGAAAATAAAGGGGGATGCTGTATTGGCAAAATAGAGATACATCTGAGATTTAGTTTTAAGAGCTATCAAGATTGTAGTCAAATTTGCCAGTTTTAGTGATAGCAGGATTGCTGTGGTCTGATTTTGGTCATGGTTTATTCATCAGCATAGTATATTGAGTATGCAAGGTTCTAAACTAGTTTCTCCTAGTTTGTTAAATAAGGTTAGAGTGATAACTTCCATATTTTTCAGCAGTACATCTGGAAAGTACCATTTTGAGGCTGATTACATGTTCACTTGCATGTAATAGAGGGATTAGATTAGAAGATCTGTGAAATGAGGATGTCCATTGAACCATCAACTTCTGCTTTGTGAAATCTAATGTATGAGATGGAAAGAGCAGTGGCCATATTGTCCACTTCCATTTTGCTTACCAGAATGAAGAAATCACATGTTAAAGCCTCTTCTGTCGTATAATCTCCAAACATAAAACTGCTTTTTTTTTTTTGCAGTTACAGCAAGCCTTTGGGTCAGCCATTTGTCCTAGCCAAAGTAACTATTGTGGAGTAGAAAGTGTGTTTGGAAGAATATTGTTACTTTTCTTGATTTAACCTGAGTGTTTTTTTAAATATTCTTGATGTGTTTGATGATGAAGGATGCTGTTTCAGAAGCAGCTAATTCTGTATGCTGCAAAGAGAATCTCTGTACAACTTGCTCTGATTTCTTAATCTACTAGCCTATTCTCTCATTAGACTTCAGAAGAATGTGTCATTCTCCCTTTTTCTGGGAGATTTGGAAAAGTAAACAAGAAGGAGTTTTCCTTTCCAGTGGACTGCAGCAGTTTATAATGCCACATTACTATAGAGTGAATTATTATAAACAGGTATTCATTGTGAATCTACATAGAATATACTATACTGTAAAAAATAGATGGATGGATGGATGGATGGATGGATGGATGGATGGACAAATTTCCTGCCTCTGACAGGAGTCCACATTAATTTTCTCATGTTAAGATATCAAAGTCCAAAATCCTCCTAAACTAATCCACTAAAAACCATTGTTTTATATACCGGTCCAGACAAACTTTACAGATTTCCTGAATATAACTTAGTGATGATGATGACGATAATGCTGCATCTAATCTACTGCCATTTGGCTCAATGGAATCTGCATAGCAGTGATTCAAATAGCATCTCTCAAACATCATCAGCCAAGGAATCCATTTTTTTAAGTCTGAGAATAAACAAAGCAACATGGCATTCTCCAAATCTACTCTGTGTGGGGCTACCCTTTCAGCTACAAACATAATAGTGTAATGGCTGCCAAGTGACTGTCTTTTATTTGCTAGATGACTTGCTAATGCTCCAGGATGATCAATTGATATTTCTGTCAGAGGCAGGAAAATGACTAGGGATGTTTCCTTAACAGGCAATTTATCTGCAGGGTGGGTTCTGAGACCCAGTGTTCTGCCTGGAGGGAATGTGGGAAAAGGAAAAAGAAAACAGTTTGCAGCTTTCAGAGACGTAACCATTTTAGTCTGCTATAGCAAAAAAAAAAAAAAAAAGATTTTGTTGCAGCAAAAGCAATTAAGGTGACTGTTATTTGTCTTTTGCAGTAAAAAAAAATAAAGGTAAACATTAACCACTTTATATAAGCTTTCGTGGAATACCTTGAATGCAAACAGTGCCACCCTAAGCTAGGATAACGCACACCTTTGGTTTCAAGGTGAGGTGAAATTTCTGAACATTAAGATTAGAGAAAAGTAATAAGTAGAAAATCTGTAGATGGCGACAATTACTCTTATGATAACTGTCATTCACAAAGTAGTGGCTGGAGTGACACCCACATTTTAATGATGAACCGATTGACAGACACATTTTGATTTTAGAATAGAATAGAATAGAATAGAATAGAATAGAATAGAATTCTTTATTGGCCAAGTGTGATACAAGCTGTAGCTTGTATGATGTACTGAGGAACAGAGAGGATGAATTAGCTATCATTCCATTAACTCTCCCACAGATCCAGCTGACTTCAGATTCTGTCAAAGATAACCACTGGTTAAACATAATGTTTCAAAAAAAGAGAATAACCCCATCCCCTAAGGAATATTATAATTACTTTGATATCACCATTTTATCTTTGCTAAAACATGGCTAAGAGTGGATCTGAACTTGCATCTCTTGGTAGCTCAATATTCTAAACAATGAAAATATTCCAGCGTAACTATAATGGATGAAACGGATCCACACATCAATCATTTGGCAGAATTGAAGAAACTAGATGATTATTTCTTTTCAGCTTTATGTATTTACGGGGTCAATTATTTTGAATTATTTATAATTAATCCTTGTTCCTCATTAGATCACTTTTTATTCTTATTAAAGAAGAGACCTGTGTTTTCAGGATTAGAATACTAGAAGGTGTTATAAGTGAGAAATGTGAGTGTTAAGACATGATTTTTCCAATGTATTTATCAACATCCAAAGCTTGAGGTCACATAGAAAACTTATAACGGTTCATCTCATTTGGAACAGATTATATTTATAGACGCAAGCAGAGAATTTAGTAATAAAACCATTTGACATAATATCAAGCTGCTTGCTTTAAGCTAATTAATGCATTTGCTGCCTACAAGGTAAAAATAATGTTTCAGATATCACTTATAAAATGATCTGTATACGACTGAAACTTACAGTATTATTTTGAGCTGTCATATAAATGAGAAAGAAATGATTGGTATGTGGATCTGATTCAATATTTCACGTGAACTACAGATAGTCCTAGGATTGCAACCACAATGAGCCCAAAATTTATGTTGCTGAGTAAAACATTTGTTAAGTGAGTTTGTCCCATTTTACGACTTTTCTTGCCACAGTTGTTAAGTGAATCATTGCATTTATTAAGTTAGTAACTTTGGTTGTTAAGTGAATCTGGGTTCCCCATTGACTTTGCTTATAAGAAGGTCGCAAAAGGGGAACACATGACCCCAGGACACTGCAACCGTCATAAGTATGAACCAGTTGCCAAGCATCTGAATTTTGATCATGGAGACGCTACAGTGGTTGTAAGTGTGAAAAACGTCCCTTTTTTCAGTGCCGTTGTAACTTTGAACAGTCATTAAATGAACTGTTATTAGTTGAGGACTACCTGTATGTATTCGACAACTACAGGCAGTCATCAATTTACAACCACAATTGAGCCCAAAACTTCTTTTGCTAAGCAAGACATTTGTTAAGTGAGTTTTGCCCCATTTTACGTCCATTGTTGTCAGAGTTGTTAAGGGAATCACCACACAGTTGTTAAGTTAGCAACACTGTTGTTAAATGAATCTGGCTTCCTCATTGACTTTGCTTGTCGGAAAGTCACAAAAGATAATCACATGACACTGTAACCATCATAAATATGAATCAGTTGCCAAGAGTCTGAATTTTGATCATGAGATGCTGCAGCAGTTATAAGTGTGAAAAACGATGGCAAGTCACTTTTTCCAGTGCTCTTGAAACTACAACAAACCGTTGTAAGTTTAGGACTACCTTACTTGTCTAAAGAAATTATGACGTGTAGTCTTGTACAGTATATCAGAACTGGATATTCTTTTATATAGTACATTTCTCACTTTTCTTTTATATTAATTCTTTTAGAAAATGCTATCTCTTGCAGCAATCTTACGTTGCAATAGTTTTTGTGTGTGTCTCGTGCTAGGATTTGGGGGAAAACCGAATAAGACACGATGGTGAACGAAAAAAAGATTTGGATCTCATTCGCAATTTTCTGCATGTGCACTCAGAGATAAGCCTAGCTGAGTTTCTACCAAGTAAGCATGTTTTTAAATGTTGCCTCAAGTCATTGGTAAGACATCATTTATGAAAATATCTTTTTTTTTAAAATCTACTTTATTTTGTTGAATGACAATTACAAAACAGTTAAAACAGAGAACAGAGGGCTACAATTGTGCAATAAAGCAATACCAGTATCAAAAAGCCCTCCAAGGGCCTTGAAGGCTAACTCTCCCATCTTTTTAACTTTAATTATTTTACTCGTGTTTTAACTTCTATTGGACTATAATATTTATATGGTTTTTATCTTTTAATTCACATAAATTAAAGCAGAGCCGCTCTGTGAGTAAGATGGGTAGTTTCCAAATCCGATCTATAAAACAAATAAATAAATAAAAACATAAAGTTAAAGCTCTTAAAATATAAGAAAAGTTCACTTCATGCCCAAAAGATATTAGAGTAGGGGCCTTACCCCATGCTGGGATGAACTACAGTACTGAAAAGTTTCTTTGCCTTGTAGTTCTCTACTGTATGTTACAAGATAAATAATTTAATCCTGGAAGAATTATTGCTTGGGTACCTGAGCATAGGAGTCTAATACCAATCTTTACAGCTTGTAAAAATGTTCAGAATAAGATACATTAGAGTTAGTGACAGAGTCAAATTTTGCTCCTGTTGAAGTCCTCTACAGAAAGTACTGCTCCAGCGAGGCAGGCTCTTATTATGGAATGGCAACTGCTTATTAACTCTACATGAGCTCCCACTGTTCTGTTTTCAGAATTTCCCAACACAGCATGTTCCACATATTAAACCTGCTTAAAATAGATCAGACTTGCATTTAGCTCTTCCTTGAGTATATTCTCTCTTTGTGATCTTTCCGTTTTTGTTTTTGTTTTAATCTTGGGGTAGCACTGTATACAAGGAAATAGTAATACTGTCAAGTATCTGTGGCATGCGCTCTCTAAGCCTTTGATCTATTTGGTTGCCTCTCTCGAAAATGTTCAAGCCTCAGCCTATCCCTTTCTGAAAATGAAATTAATGGTGAGAAATATGCATACTGTTCCCATATATTGTTTCTGTGTAAAGAAAGAAAAATCCTCTCTTCTTATGATCATTCAGTGTGATGTAAAAGTGAATGTTTTCAAATAAACACAAGGGGACAAAAATATAGGTGCAATTGTCAGTAGTGAAATATAGGACAGGTTTTTCTATTTGCTTTTGATGTGGAATAGCTGTGGTACAAATTTTCTTTTTCGTTGTAAAATCATTACTCTTGCTTTCTACAGCCTCTGTGTTTTCTAAAATTCTAATGAAACTTAAGCAAAGGCATATTTTTAACATACATAAAAAAGGATTGTCTCTACTAGATGTGATTCTTACTGGGAAATTGTAGTTAAAGATGGAAAAGCAGCGGGAACTACTTCCACGAGAAAAAATGGCCACATCATACCGAGCTTTGTGATACCACAGTTAGGAAAACTAAAGAAAAGTGGTTAGAATGCAGTATTGCAGGCTAATTTTGCTGACTGATAGCAGTTCGATTCTCACAGGCTCAAGGTTGACTCAGCCTTCCATCCTTCTGGGGTCAGTAAAATGAGGATCCAGATTGTTGGGGACAAAATGCTGGCTCTGTTATCCTCTTAGAGAGGGTTGTAAACACTATGAAGCGGTATATAAGTCTAAGTGCTATAAGAATTGCTATTCCTGAATTTGTTAGGGGGTTGAATTACATCATCTCAAAGGTCCTTTTTAGTCCTTACATTCTGAGAGTGATCAGAAGGTGAATCATTATATAGTGATCCTTCAAATATTTATGTATTGGTAATATATCATTTGTGCAGTTTTCCCATTTTTAGAGTCATTTTTAAAAATTGAAGGATATATATATATATATATGATCTCCAGAATGTTATAAAATTTAGCTTTCGCTAGCCCCTGCTAACATCGTCAGAGTGTTTTAAAACCCATTGAAATCAACCATGCATTTATAGTTTTCTGATCCACTTCGTCTTCACATGCCTACCTCCTATCTGTAATTATCCCATTTGCTTCTATTATGCCGATTAATGGTGATGCTGCTCCTATTATCTCTTTAACTAGGTTAACTAGCTGAATCTCTTCGGAGGTGGTGGTGCTGAGCTGTTAGATGTTATGCTAATGGCATTCCTCCCGGCTCCCTTGCCCATCTCTTTTTCTCCCCCCCCTTTTCCTAGGTACGCTCACTGCTATTAGTGGGTCTGTTTGTTTTGCCCATGCTCTTGTCACTGGTCTGCACCCCTTTTATAGGGGAAAAGGGTGCGTCTTATACTCTGAAAAATACTGTATTGGGGGACAATATGTTCACTCTGTAAACCACTTAGAGAGTGCAGTAAAGCATTGTAAAGTGGTATATAAGTCTAAGTGCTAGTGCTAAGTGCTATCTAAGGGATTGCCACAAAAAAGAGAAGGTCCATCTATTTTCTAAAGCATCTGAAGGCAGAACAAGAAGCAATGGATGGAAGCTAGTCAAGGAGAGAAGCAAACTAGAACTAAGCAGAAATTTCATGACAATTAGAACAATTAATCAGTAGAACAACTTGCTGCCAGAAGTTGTGGGTTCTAAAAGCTTCTGCTTTTTCAGGGTCAACCATCTAGAACAGGGGTGTCAAACTCGTGTTGTCACATTGTTGTGATGTATCACGACTTCCCCTCCCTCTCGCTAAAACAGGGGCAGGTGTGGCCAGCGCATGACGCATCCGGCCCATGGGCTGTGAGTTTGACACCCATGATCTAGAATAAAGGACAAGCAGTCAAAAAATATACCACAAACAAAGGCTTGGCAGAGCAGCCATGAAGGTATTGGAAAATATATTGTGATGTATTGATCTGCCTATACCTACAATGATCAAAATCATGCAAGCCATGTTATTCCCTGTGACACTTCATGGAATTGAAAGTTGGATTTTAAAGAGCAGAATAGAAAGACTATCAACACCTTTGAACTTTGTGTTACAATGGCAACGAAGGCACTTTTTGTGAGACATAAAAGAACAGGTTAGGGATAGATCATCATGGATATTTGGGTGCTGCTATCTCAGTAGTCACTAGGAGTCAAAACCGAATTGATCAATCGCAATCAATCAATCTGTTAAAATCTGGATACGGTGGCTTTAATGTATGATCTTCACATGGGGAGCTATTTCTATAAAATTGCTCTCACGGGAAAAGGAAAAGTTGACACTCCAAGAGAAATGCTATTTTGTCAACCCTTCTTCTGACACAATCAGTTTTCTTTTCTTTTTCCTATTTTGGTTCACTCTGAAGGCGATTTCATACAAGATGGCTTCCCACGTGGAAAGGAGGCATCGGATCTGCAATTTAGAACACAAATAGCAGGTGTAAAACATAAAGTATACTAAAAACAAAACAATTAACCAGCCTGAGGACCATTTCAGAAGTCTTTCCTTGTTCAGCTATTATAAAATGACTACCTACTTGAGAGGGACACTATTGTATATTGTTTAGGTCCCACAGCTTCTCCGATGTTTTGAAATCAGAGGGAAGGTCTACATGTATTGCACACTGCTACCTATGATGCAGAAATGATTTGATGGTCATTTTATTTATTCATTTATTTATTGTCATTGTACGTATAAACACAGTATAACTATACAACAAAATTCATATAAAACCCAGAGGCCAGACCAACACACATAACAATTCCCAAACACCCCCACCCACCAAAAAATTCCCTGCCCCTAACCACACAAGCATCCACACAACAGACCAAGTAATGCTGACCAACAGCTCATTGATGGTGGCCCTTTACTTCATTGTTGATTGCAATTATAGCTCTGGGATAAAAACTATTCAGAACACATGTGGTCCAAGTTCTAATAGGTCTGTATCTTCTGCCAAAAGGCAACAGTCCAAAAAGATTGTAAGCAGGATGGGAACAGTCTCTGAGAATATTGTGCAACTTCCTCAAACTGCGAGATGCGAAGATGTTGTCCAGGGCTGGTATCTGGAGCCCAATGATTTCTGGGCACTTTAATGAATCTCTGTAGATATTTTTTTCTCCCCTGCAGTGCTGCTCCCATACCATGCAAGAATATTCAGGACACTCTCAATGGTGTTGCGATAGTAGGACAGAAGTAGATGCTGAGATAGATTCATCTTCCTGAACATTCATTGCAAGGAGTGGAACAATTCTTCCATTAGAGCTAGTTTTTGTTTTTATGGTTTACAAAAAAAATGAAGTCTTTTTTCCTTTTCAGATCAGTCACGGTTTTGATTCCCAGGTTCCGAGTGATGAAAATCCTTTCTTTTACCCAATGCTCCCGGCTGAAGGTGCCCAGTACCCAGGGATGGTGAAGCTAGTCCTCCATTTCAGGTAGAACTTGGTGGGTCTCCTTGCTCCAGACACTGAGAATGGACAAAGGTTCATGAGGATGATGACTTCCATGCTGGTCAGGAATGGCATTTGCCCAGTTTTATCACAAACCTTTTCTCCGGCTTCTTGGATTGTGAACATAGACTTGGATTTATACCGCAGTTGGAGAAAGGTGAAGGTCTTTATTTATGGTGCAGACTTGACTTCAGGTCTTAATGCAGGTCTTTCACTTCTCCATCAGCTATTTGAAAGGATTATTGAACCTCCTAGAGGAAATGTCCTGATCACCACAATCCGCTGGGACTTCAGTATTTATATGGGGAAAAAAATCTTTGATGTTAAGTACATCCATAGCATATTTTCCTTTCCTATGAAGAAAAATCAAGTAGGAAACTATGGTGGACATTTGAAATTTTACTTTCTTATGAGACACTTTGTAGAGACCTTCTTCTTGTGTTCCTACACCAATGATGCCTTTTCGGTGAAAGTCTGGAGACGGTGCAGGCAGAGAGAAGACCTGGAACCTCTCAAGGAAGAGGAGATGAATCTGATCATGAGCGGGGACAACTATTTCATTTACAACACAATCTGGGCACTTGCACAGGCCTTAAATGCAGTTTATTTATCCAGATCCAGGAGGTTATTTAAAGGTGATAAAAACTTGAAAACAACCATGCTGAAGTCATGGCAGGTACTTATCTTATATTGCACAGCTCTCCACGGCAGTTGGGAATCTATGTTATAATTGTAACAGTGGTGGGTTGCTACAGGTTTTCACTGGTTCGCGTGAACAGGTGGAGGAAATTTGGCCCAGTCGCCAAACTGGTAGCGATGGCCGGCTTGCCACGCCTCCGAACCAGCCCCCCAATCCCTGCTGCTTGCCATATCTGGCAATGAACCCTCTGCACATGTGCAAAGCCTTCTGCGCATGTGCAGAAAGTTAGTACCCAGATATAAAGGTGGCGCCGACATGACATGCGCACTTCCGAACTAGTAGGGAAGGTAAGAGAAACCCACCACTGAATTGTAAGAACTGTGTAACAACTCTGACGACAGTTTTACTGTCTTCTGAATATAAACATTAAATTGAATTCCAAATTTTCCACTGCTCTCCTTGCAATTCATTTCACCCTGCTAATTTCTTTTCTAATTTCTTTTTACATGCTTCTTAGTAAAATATATTATTCTCCCACCTCTTTCTTCTTTGATGCTTTTTTTTATAAGCAGCACCGTTACCATGAACCACACAGTCTAAGAAAAATATGCTGTGTATATTAAGCTGCCTAACATCTCTGATCCTCTTAGTTCC
>JANHFT010002244.1:22284-37394 GCA_032467955.1 Pseudoxenodon macrops | reverse complement strand
ACAATATATACCATATTTTTCGGAGTATAAGACACACTTTCACCCCCCTAAAAGAGGCTGATAAATTGGGTGCGTCATATACTCCGATTGTAGCTTTTTCAAAGTTTTTTTTTCCAGACCTAATGAGGCGAGTGAAGAGTGAAGCGATCTTTGCAGGCTTTTTTTCATTTCTTCTCTCTATCAGCTGTGCTTTAGTAACCTTTTTTTTCAGCTCTAACCAGGGGATAAAATAATGTGCTGAAGCTGACAGACTAAAGATGCTAGCCAGATGAATACCTGGTAGGCAGATTTTTTTTTCCTATTTTCCTCCCCAAAACTAAGGTGCATCTTATACTCTTGTGCGTCTTAAAGTCCGAAAAATATGGTATATACATTATATATATATATATAATGAACCATTACGATCAACCAGTCTATGATTCCTCACTTGGAAGGTAGCATTTCTGGCAGCCATCATTTTATCCAGAAGTAAAGGTCCATGAGAGAGGACCTTTGTATAATTCACTCAGATAGGGTGATTCTACATTTGGACCCCACCTTTCTCCCGAAGGTGAATTCCTTATTTCACAGGGCACAAGAAATCATCTTACCAGATTTTTGCCTGAAACCAAGTCACAACTTAGAAAAGAAATGGCACTCTCTAGATGTTAGGAGAGCTATTCACATTTACCTAAAGAGGACAGCTTCTGTTAGAAAAACAGAATCACTGTTTGTGTCATTCAAACAGAGCATGCTGGGCAACAAAATGACACCTTCAACCATGGGTCGGTGGATACGAACTTGTATTGCCACAGCTTACGAAACCCAGGCCCTCCCATTGCCCAAACAGGTAACAGCTCATTCGACTAGAAGCGCGGACCCAACGGCCACAGGGAATATGCAGGCCTCTATTGAGGACATTTGTAGGGCAGCAACATGGTCTTCTCCATCTCCATTCATAAGATACTACAAGTTAGATGTCTTCGCCTCGGCTGAGGCAGCTTTTGGCAGAAGGGTCTTGTAAAAGGTACATACAGAATTGGGAACTCAAGACCAGTTCGCTTCCCACCCTTACGACAACCGGCTTTGGTATGTCCCACACAATTGGATTATCCTTCCAGCACACTGGAGAAAGAACGTTGGTCTTACCTGACTGCTCAGTTTTTTGACATCGTTTTCCTAAAAGTCCCAAATATGGTGTTTTCATTTTTGGATATTTCTAACAACAATATACAGTAGTATAATGAAAATATTAATTTTGACTATCTCCCATAAATTTCCTAGCCTTATTTCTTCTCAGCCAGCATGAACATAACTGAGAATTATGGGAATTACAGATTTGGCATACTGTAAATTAGCCCATTTCAATTACTTTGGTTCAATGATTGTTGCCTATACTTTCCAATTTTGTCCAATTGAAAGAGTTTTAATAGTATATGGATTACTGGTTATTTAGTTCTATTACAAAAACTTTCCACCTGAGACTATTGTTTTTATGTTAACAGCTGTTATAATGCTACTGTAGTGTCCAGTTAGCTTTGCTATATAGGAAGAATCATCATTGTTTAAGAAGACTGCAAAGGCCAAGTGAGAGAGAAGGCAGTAAGAAAGATGCCAAGATCTTAGGCTTCCACAGATGCGGGAGACTACATATATACCATATACAAAGACTAGAAAGATTAAATCAGAGAGCAGGATGATAACAAATCAATTTCTAAAATAAACCATCAAAATTCATCCTGTAAAAACAGCAGACATAGTCCGTAGCTAAGTCAGGGAATTGGAGAAATCCATTCTAACCATAAAGAGTTGGATTTTAAATAGGCCTTTCTTTAAAAAAAAGATTACAGTCAACAAAATCTTACTGCCTAAGGAAACTCTCCTAGCAATCAGCTCGTAACACAACTCTGTGTGCTAATGAACCCAAAGCTGTTAATATGGTTTCTTCAGTTAAATTGATTCATGAATTTTGAAGAGAACATTATCTAATGAATTTTCTTTGAATAGAAAGCAATTAAAAGGACAAATCAGTCTGATTAACCCCAAAATCACCCTAGCGCCACAAATGGTGTAGAGTTTGAAATTATATCATAAAAGAACTAGAGCAGATTTGCTATCTCTCTGCCCTTTTTAATCCATGTAAATTAATGAACAACAAAGTTAATTTCTTTGATGACCCTTTCCTAGTATCACCTGGATTATGCTGATATTTAATTTGCTTAACGTTATCATAAAGGCTAAATGGATATTTTTTCACCGGTGAGTATTAAGCTATCCATTTAAGAAGAAGTTGTTATTATTTAAACATAATAAATATATGTGGATTTATTTAACAACAAAGAATACTTTTCTGGAGTAAATATAATGTAACTATTTTTTAAAATTTAATTACCAGCACATGAAAGTTTTTTTTTTTCCTGCTCCAAAAATTTCATTTGAATTCTTCAAGGGAAAATATTGCTATCATTCAACCTAGGTTTTTCCCTACTTATCTCTTTAATTTACAAAAAAACCTTGACCTACAACCACAATTGGTTATAGTTGTATTGGAATTTCACTAAGTGTTGAAGTCATTAAGCAAGTCATCACATGACCAGACCCAATTTTACTATAGTTGTTAAGTGAATCTCATAGTTGTTAAGTGAATCGCATGGTGATTAAGTGAATCCAGCTTCTCCCTTTGACTTTGTTCATCGGCAGCCAGCTGACAAGATTACAAATTGTGGCCATGTGATCGCATAACGTTGCAACCATTGGTAATGCAAGCTGATTGCCCAGTGCTCAAATTGCAATCACTTGACCGTGGGGATGGTACAACAGTCATAGCGTTGAGGACAGGTCGTCATTTTTTTCCAGTACCATTATAAATTCGAACTATTGTTAAACCAATTGTTGTGGACTCCGTGTAGAAAGTTAAAAGAGATCTGGAGCAGCAAATGAGAAGAAGATAGGAATATATTATGGAACAGCAATTTACGGTTTATTGCAGATTTAAAATCCTCAATCTACCCCTCCATAGAATGCTTTTCTATGTGCCAAAGCATGGATAGCCACAATTCCTGCTTAGCAGGTACTATTCCAACAAGCTCTGAGTCCATTGCTTTGTTTGAGTGACTACCATAAAGGAATGTTATATTGTAAATTACTGTGGGTTGTTTTTTTTAATTGTATTATATTTCAAACCATGTACACTGTCTGGAGCCAGTATGGATTTCTACAGGCTACAAAAAGCATTAAATAAATAAATATTCTTCCTTTGCTGAGAAGATCAGTAAGTAGATTACAGCATTCCTTCACTTGGGAATCCCAGCGTCCCTTCTATGATAACCTTCCAAAAGATGGTGAAAATGCAGCTCTTCTGGAGAGTATTTGGGGATTAATAGATTGTTACAATTTGTGACTCTCTTCTTTCCGCCTGACTGCAGTTGTTTTAATTCTCTGGACTATATTTTACAGTTACAAGCTTCCAGGAATATATAAATGACCTACAAATCTATTAAATAAATAATTCTGGGCAAAAATAATCACAGAAGTCTTTTTCTCTGCAGCATATTCACTTGGAGACTTAAAATATTCAGCAGCTGAGTGAGAAAATCCTCCCAAGAAAGTCAAACTTACACAACTCCTGTTAATATCTAAAATCATCCTCCCCCCCTTCTGTCTCCTATGTCAAGAATCAGGTTTGCAGAGTTCTAAGCTATGGTAAGTCAATACTGGCAGCCTTCAACTTGCAGCAGTTTGTTTAGTGACTTCTCAAAGTTATAACAGCACTGACAAAGTGATGTGTGACCGTTTTTCACACTTACGACCGTTGGAGCATTTCCATGGTCACATGATCAAAATTTAGACTCTTGGCAACTGGCTCGTATTTATGAAGGTTACAGTGGCCCACGATCATGGGATCACCTTTTACGAACTTCGGACAAGCAAAGTCAATGGGGAAGCCAGATTCACTTAATAATCATGTTACTAACTTAACAGCTGCAGTGATTCACTTAACAACTGTGGAAAGAAGGGTCATAAAACGGGGGGAAAACTCAATTAACAACTTTCTCACTCAGCAACAAAATATTTGGACTCAGTGGTTCTCATAAGACGAGAACTACCTGTAAAACATGCTATTTAGAGCCAGGATGGTTAAAACAACAGGCTAGAAATAAAGAATCTATGAGTTCTAGTTCCCAGCATAGATATGAAAGCCAACTGGGCAACTTTGGTGTGGTTACTCTCAGCCTAACCCACTTTGCAGGGTTGTTGTTGTGGAAAAAATAGGAGAAAGAAGGAGTATTATGTGTGTTTGCCAACTTGAGTTACTTATAAATTTAATAAAGGCAGGAAATAAAACAAACAAACAAACAAATATTCCCTTCTTTCTATAATCAGATCGTGCCTGGTAACCAACAGACAATTTTTCCATTCCACAGATGAATGTCTCACTCTGCAGCAATCTGCAAAGATTGCTTCTTTTCATGCCTTATTAACAACAATATGAAAATCAAGAGTAACTAGGCAGCAAATGAATGAGTGTTTTCCTTCCAATGAGAATTACCCACTCATATGCAATATATATTGGGAGACACCACTGCATTTTCTCATATCTAACATGTGAAATGGTGGCTGGGGGGCATACAATAATCCAGCCTGCTAGCTTTCTTCCTGCCCAGCTTAAATTTGACAATTGGAAATAGACAAGCATTATAAAACAAGTCCTGCCCATTATTATTCTCCTTTTTCTTTTCTTTTCTTTTTTAAATTTGACTGTATGCCTATTTAAGCTTGCCATTGAATGGGAAAGCCTATTGTGTGCGTTAACAGGATAATTGTACTGGAAATTAAAAATACAGGAAAATCAAAGCTCTGAATGCTTTTGTAATAGTGATCAGTTATTCAAAATGCGCTCTTTAATAATCATGAATTTAAATATAGAACACAATCATAGAACTGATTGCTGTGCTAATCCAAAAGAAAAAAAAATGTTGATGTGCATATGTCATGAGTTGTTGTTTTTTTTTAAACCATAGCCACAGACTCAAGAGATACAAAAGCACTTTATATTTCCCTATCAGGTTTGCGGAAAACTTTTTATTTTACAAAACAAAAGTATTTTATAAAAGTGGCATGTAAGACTTACAAATGTGTTTGTGTATACACCTATTATTGTCTATCTTATACTCTGTTCTGTTACTATTAAAATGTTTCCTCTATACTATGTTTTAACCTTGGAAGCTTTAAGATATGTGAATTTCAACTCCCAGAATTCCAGCAAACAGTACACATTTATTTGACTGTACTTCCCCATTGGGTCACCCTCTGACAATAGACTGACTCAGCACATCTGGTAGGATTTTCAACTTTAAGATGTGTGGACTTCAACTTCCAGAATTCCACTTTGCTGGCTGCAAAACTCTGGAAGTTGAAATCTACACATCTTAAAGTTCCCAAGGTTGATAAGCTTTGCTGTATACTATACTATTACTGTGTTCCTCTATACTATATACAGATAGTCTTCAACGTATGATCACAGTTGGGACCAGAATTTCCATTGATAAGGAAGGCAGTTGATAAGTGAATCATGCCAAATATTATGACCTTTTTTTGCCATGTTTTTAAGTGCATCACAGCAGTTGTTAAATGAATCATACAATTGTTAAGTGAATCCAGCTTTCCCCATTGATTTTGCTTTTTGGACATCGGCTGGGAAGGTCTCACATGCCAATTGCGTGACCCCCTCAGCCATTGTAAATACATGTCAGCTGCCAAGCATCTGTATTTTGATCATGAAACCACGGGGATGCTGCAACAGTCGTAAGAACCAGTTATAAATCATCTTTTTCAGCCATTGTAACTTTGAACGGTTACCAAACAAATGATTGTAAATCGAGGATCATTATACTATTATAATTAGTACTCTCTACCTTTGGTATTTTGGGACGCAGTGGCTCAGTGGCTAAGACGCTGAGCTTGTTGATCAGAAGGTTGGCGGCTCAGCTATTCGAATCCCTAGTGCTGCGTAACGGGGTGAGCTCCCGTTACTTGTCCCAGCTTCTGCCAACCTAGCAGTTCTAAAGCACATTAAAAAATGCAAGTAGAAAAATAGAGACCACTTTTGTGGGAAGGTAACAGCGCTCCGTGCGCCTTCGGCATTGAATCATGCCGGCTACAAGACCACAAAGACATCTTCATATAGCATGAACAAATGGAGATGAGCACCGCCCCTAGAGCCGGAAATGACTAGCACGTATGTGCGGGGGAATCTTTACATTTACTGTTGGTATTATGCATCAACGTTTCCTTCTTACAAAACTTGTTCTGTCTTTTTTTCTTTTTCCTGGGATTTTTTTCTCCTTTTTTCCTTCTCTGTTATGTCCAGCATGTAAGAGCTCTTACACTTTTCCATACTGTGTTGTGCTTTGTTGGACATCTGCATTTCTTTCTCCTCTGGCCAATCCACAAAACCCCCTTCTGTCCTTCAGCTGTTGCACTTCTCTCTTTACTAGCAGCCATCCCCTCCCATATCTCTGTCAAGGTGTCCCTGGGGGAAATGACTCAAACAGGAAGGGACAAAGGTACCTGTAATTTTGGCCAAGCAATTTGCTCTTCCAGATTTAAATGCCACTTCCTTTTCGTTTCCTCTGCTTACCTTCCAGCTTCATTCACCAGAGATGTGTTGTGGACCCTGCTGAGAGATGTGAAATTTGGAGAGGCAGTTTCTTACAAGCAATTAGCGGCCCTGGCAGGCCACAGCAAAGCAGCCAGAGCGGTGGGTGGAGCGATGAGAAGAAATCCTGTAAGTCCACGTCAACGTTGAAATCAACTTGATGGAAGATGGTGGGTTGAGATGGAAAGCTTTGTGGGCTAAATGTCATTAGATTAAATATATCTTCTGCGAAAACTACTCTGCTATGAGTAATAAGGTCAGTAAGTGTTTTTAATCAGCATTAATGCATAAACCAGTTTAATATGATTTATTTCCCCATCATTTATTTGAAATGGGAGCCATGCATTTATTTTAATGCATCAAGTCCTATGGATGTGGCTCATTTTCTTTTTATTATTTTTCTTTTCCTTTCCTTTTTAAAAAAAAATATACAGGAGCAATATTTTACAGAAGGAACTGTTGTCTTTGTGAGCAGGACTGTAACTTTCCTATAACAGGACCGTAAAGGTTTGGAAGGATCAATTTTTTAAATCACGTAAATAAAATATGTCTGGGTCTGTGAGTTCTTATGGAGCAAAAGAGCCTCTGGATCCCGAAAGGAACACATTTGTTTTGGGTTCCAAATAAGGTCAGGTTCTGGATATTGAAAACCAGGTGTGTTCCAGTCTTATTTGCTTCTTGAATCAAGGCACTATGTCTGGTTTCTGGTGGCAAGACACCCTAAAAAGCGGGTGAGCTTCACCAATTTAGCCCGTATCAAGTGTAGTGTTTTTGCTTGCAAGTTCAGGGGAACATTTCCAAAAGGTAACAGGAACTATGGTTGCCAAACCGAGCCATCTTCCTTCCTTCAAGGACGAATGAGAATGTATTGGCATTTATGACAGTGGCCTATGCAGTTAAGTGTGAAGTTATCTATGGTAGGTCCTGGTACAATGCCGGTCAGTATTGGTGAACAGTCAAGAGAGGACATTTCATGTTCCACTACTTTATCTGGAAAGCAGTCCATGTAGCTCAGCTAATCCTGAGTTTTGCCATCTTTTGAACTGTGTACAGCTAATGGGTCATTGATATCCAACAATCATCACTTCCTTTCAGAAAAGGCAGCTATAATTCAAAACAAAATTAATTTGTTATGCTGGAATCTATTTACTATACCAGATCTCAGTTCTAGACTTTGAATATTTTTCCTTTTAAAAATAAAAAAAACTCGTTCAAAAGAAAATTATGGGGTTCGATCCAGAAAATTCCTGTAAATGGGAGGATCTCTTCTATCCAAGAGGAATAGTGGGATGGTGGTGGTTATAAGGTTAAGGAAGTTTACTAATTATCTTTTCTACTTGTGTTCTGTGGCTCAAAAAAATCTGCTCCAGAGAATTGGGACTCCACTGGAATATAGCATATGTCCCTTTTCCTGCTTTGCTAGATTGGCAGGAGCGTTGAATCTAATCCATATTAAACGCATGATTGCATGATTTCTCCAAAGCACGGTTATATAGCTGACGGTCCCTTAACTAGACTTACCATAATCTTGCTGTGCATTTTAAAGGAAAATGAGTAGAAATATTTGCACCTGTTAGTGTAAACTTGTGTTGGATCTTAACATCTCTACCAGAAACAGCTTTTAAAATATTAATACAATTATTTTCATTAAGTAGGGGCATGTATAACGCTCTTTCTTGAGTTGACATTTTAGAGTTGATGCTTCTGTATGTCCCCAATATGTGCAGTTAAAGGAATGCTATGTCAGATATCTCTATACACCAAAGCCCCATCACTCACATAAAATTGCTGAATCAGTTCATTAATCTTGAACAGTTATTTTCAGCAAATCTATACATTGCTTTTTGTACATCATCTGGCTACATTCACAAAATGTATGGCAGCTAGCATATATCAAATGGCTGTATTTATATATTTTGCTAATGTTGCCTAAGTATGATTTAATTTGCTAAATAATTAAAATTGTGTTTTACTGAGATCTTGAATTGTCAATATTATATATATATATTTTTTTAAAGATATTCAGTTCAACCATTCCTAATACGCTTGTCTAAATTAAAAGCTATGTGGAGCTTTATTCTGCAGATCCTGCCTACTTAATTTCTGGAGTGTACATTCTACAGGTCTCCTTTTGTAGTTGGGTTAATTCGCATAATTCATACACTGACCTTCAACTTTATGAGAAAGTAGAAAAAGTGCCGGCAGCAGCTGAGAAATGCAACATCTTTGCTTTAAATTATGCCAAGGACATGGTGGAGATGGCTCACCTTTTTGCAGAAAAAAAACCCCTTCAAATAGTTTACAGCAGTTTAGATTAATGGTGAGGCCTGCTGTCCTCAAAGGGAACCCATAAAGTTCAATTAAAAATCTCATTAGAATAGTATTGGAGGATCAAAAAGAAATCATCTGGACCCTTGGGGATTGGGAAATGTTGGGCTGATTAGACCAGGACCATCATAAACGACTCTTCTGTGACTTAAATGAGGTATCTTTAACAGTCTGCTGGCAAAGGTGCTATGTATAATTTCCCTCCCTCCCCAATTTTACATACTTACGTTATCATTCAAGCTAAAACTTGACACAAACATTGATCTAGTATAAGTGAAGTGTGTTGTTCACTCAAAATGTTCCAAACATTCAAGGCTGAATGGAGTAATTGTGCAGTTAGGGGAAGAGTGTGAAGCATTGATTTGGAATGTGCTAGGCACATAAACCTACTTGTGCATTAATTCCTTAGGTGGCTAGCCATAAACTGGAACTCATGCTGGTTCATATTACAGTATTCGTTTGTATTAGAGAGCAGGGGCAGGAAAAGCAATAGGACACGAGCAAGTCAAAACATTATTTTTTGCTAAGTGCAATTTCTGTTGTGTGTTATGACTTGATGTTTCAGCTGTTTCTATTATGGCCTCACTGATCTGTTTCTGACAGTTTGGCAGCTTTCTGTAACCATCCAGTTTATCAGCCAGTATAATAGGATGGTCAATTTTTCTCTGTATCAAATTGAAAACCCCTAACAAGCAGAGCATCAGCGTTGTACAACATTGTGTTCCTATCCTCAGACTGAAATTGCTAAATGCCGTTCAAAAGCAATCAATACAGTGTGCAGGGAGTATTTTTTTTCCCCCTCACCTTTTTCTAAACAAACACATTATTGAGGAGTTAGTTTATTCACAGATTGCCATGAGCGTTAATGACCACCCTGAGTGTAGTTCTGCCAGTCACCTAGCTGGCTGTTGATAAAGATTTAGCATCATGTTCTAAGTGTCAGGCCTGTCAGTAGTGCTGAACCATTTGACCAGAAGAAAAAACGCAGAGGGAGCTATTGATTACAGCTTCCCAGTGTCACTTGTTCACCAGGATTTAGGTATTGATGAGGCTGCAAGTGAAAACAAACCCTCTCCCTTGTGGGACTCTAACCCAGAAGAACAAAAGCAAAGTTGGAGAAAATATTCAGCTGGTACCAGAATCAGAGGGATTCCATTATTGATCGAAAGACCCCTTCTTGTTTTTGTTTTTGTTTTAGAGACAAATCTAGTGGGTTGGAAGTTGTGTAGCATTTGAGAAAGAGGCATGTAAGTGATGGATTCGTGTATTGGATGAATTAGATTTCCCAGCATGAAAATTTCAATGGAGTTGTAGTAATATGAACTGCTGAGTTATTGATAAAAATGCATTAAATGCAACTGAAGCTCTAAAGCAGAGGTTGCTGGCACTGTTTTCCCTCTGAAGTAACCTCAGGGCTCTAATAAAATTTTAGTGCATTTCATTTATTTTATTTTCTTCTTTAAGTTGGCTAAATATTGTCACCACAATTAAAGCAAAATGAGATGGTGATCAATACTCTTATATTGCAAACATAATGTAGTGCATTTAAAAAAAAAATCTCTGTGGCACACAAGGATTCATTCATTTTCTTATAGCCTATTTTTGGTGCAAGATGCCTCCCCTATACAACTCAAGTACAATTGAAACTTTGTCCACATGTAAGTGGGCATATCACAGTCCTCAGTTGCCTGTGTCCCCTGCCCCTTTTTTTTATAGCTGCCCCTAAATGCACTCAAGAATGTGCCATTGAAATTCAGTGACAAACCACCGAATAGTGGCACAATACTTTTCTTTTCCCACCTCCTTTGCTGATGTAATTCTATAAATATACCACCTATTATAATGTTTGGTGAATAAGCAGGGAAACCGGTGTGTGTGTGTGTGTGTGTGTGTGTGTGTGTATGTGAAAGAAGTTAACAGTGTAGCCACACAATCTAAGCCTGTCCCTTTTTCATTAGTACTCCATAGGTACAATGCATGTAAATACTGGGTGAGGCTTTGATCAAACTGCTGTCTTGATTGTTTTGCCATCCTCTTGATGGACAACTCCATAAACAAGAAAATAGTGTTTAAAATATATGTGAACTGCACTGCAAAAATATTCTTCATCCTTGTCATAATACAAAAGAACATCTGAGTTGTAGACATGAAAGATATCTTTGTCAAAACTTTTAAAAATACTATTTTTGTTTTGTTTGTTTTAAAGATCGCTTTCTGTGATTTAGTGGAAAGTTATAGTCCCACATTCTTCTGAGTATTTTCCTATGTCAATTTTCTTCCCATGAAATAATAATAATAATTATTATTATTATCTTATTATTATAATAAGATAGGTGTACTATCTTCCTTTTAATATGTGATAGTCCTGAACATTTAAAAAATGCTAATTTATCAAGCTTGGGATATTAATAAACCTTTATTTGGGTCATTGATCAGCATAGGTTAATATAGAAATATGAGTGTTTGTAATCATTCTAGTTGTAACAGCCTAGAACAATGATGGCGAACCTATGGCATGCATGCCACAGGTGGCACATGGAGCCATTTCTGAGGGCACGTGAGGCATTGCCCTGTCAGCTACAGCGCGCTTGCGCGCACTGGGCAGCTAATTTTCGGCCTTCATTTTTGGCCGGAAGTGACTTCCAGTTTGCCCATTGAGCCATTTTCACCCTCTGGAGGGTAAAAAATGGCCCAACAGGCAAATGGAATCTGTTCCTGAACTTCCGGTTTGCCCATAGGGCCGTTTTTCACATTCAGGAGGGCGGAAAATGGCCCAATGGGGGATGCGTGTGCACATGCACAGTGCAGTGTGCTTGGGGGGGTTGTGTGTTTGGATGCGTGCGTGCGCTAGCGCCCTGCCATTTTTGCCACGCAAGAAGAAAAATGTTAGCCATCACTGGCCTAGAACAAGGGTCCCCAATCCCCGAGCTTCAGTCCACTACTGGGCTGTAAACTATTCACAACAGGGCCGCACAAGTGGTGGACTGGTGTACACATGTGTGCAATTCAACTCACATGAGTGACAGACCAGCATGCATGTGCACACAGCTCAACTTGCAGTCATGTTGTGTGTGCACGGTGGCCCACCACTTCTGCCAGTTGAGCCCCTCTCCCCTTCCATTTGGGCTACCAAGCCGCAAAGTTTGGGGACTGATGGCCTAGAATATAAAATACAGTATAAGGAATGTCTAATACAAAATTGCAAACACAAAACTATAAAATGCTACAGCACTAAGATCTATATATAGAAATAGTAGTTAGTCTTAACAGTAAGACCACAAAAGCTATGGTGTAGCAAAATACAACATAAAATATAATTATATAAAACCCAATTTAAAAAAATAAAAGTTCTAAGTGACTAGAGATAAACAGCAAAGCAAAATTAATTGTAAACAATAAAATATAACAAACAACTAAGGATTAGCATTACTAACATAAAAGTATAAAACATTATAGCTTTAAGCACCTAACAGAATTTGTGAACCTTTCAGACACAAATACTACAAATTTTAGCAATGATATCCAAATAATTTATTTACCTAACATTTCAGAGCTTACCAAAATATAGAAGAATAGTTAGAACACATGAGGAAACTAAAATTAAACAAAATTAAACAATCTAAACTATGTCTGATCCATTGTCATATCTTCTGCTTGGTCAGTTCCTACTCCAAAAGGAGACACAGGAGGAATTATAGTTCTACTAATAATAATATGGGTAGTCCTTACAACTATTCAAAGTGAAAAATGTGACCTATTGCCATTTTCCCCATTTACGACCTTTGCAGCATCCCCATGACCAGGTGATCAAGATTCAGATGCTTGGCAATATAAATATTTCATATTTATGACCGTTTCTGTGTCCTAAGGTCATGTGATCATCTTTTGCGACCTGACAAACAAAGTCAATTGGGAAGCCAGATTCACTTAACAACTGGATTACTAATTTATCTACAGTGGTGATTCACTTAAAAACTGTGGCACGAAAAGTGTGGCAAAATTCACTAAAGAAATATGTCACTTAACAACAGAACTTTTGGCCTCAATTGTGGTCGTACGTTGAGGACTACCTGTATGTAGAAAAACACTTGATAAGAAAAATATGGCCACCTTGATAATAAGGAGAAGGGGAAATACTATGCATTTCCCTATTTCATGACATTTTAAGAAGATACGATTTGTGGAGTCAATTTCCTGTCTTCACAAGGACATTGACTCATTATCTGCCATCAGGTCATTTTCAACTCCTAGCAACCACATAGATACATTTTCTCCATGACGATCTCCCTACCCTTGTCTTTCAGATCTTCCAAGAACATACTGCCCTCTTTTTCTTCTTCTTTTCTTTTTCACCTTTTTCTTTTTTTCTTCTGCCTTTTCCAGTATTAAAGCCTTTTTCTTATAACTTGTGAAGAGTATGCTATAATGTTCTATAGTTCCTATAAAAATGCCTGTATCAGAAAACATACATACATGAACCTCATTTGGCATTCTACAACATGTGTCAGCCTGCCATAGTGGGCTGCCAGGGAGAGCATACCAATATCGGTTACGTAACACTGCCGCTAGTCGCCACACTGCTGCAGATTGCCATCTTCCTGGCTACTCCATGTGATCCACATGCGTGAGATGACGCAACCAGCACCCATCAGCTGGGAGGCGGCCTGTGCATGATTGGAATGCTTGGGATGAGCCTAGCCCGAAAACACCTGCAAACCCTGATTGAGGAGTGGAGCCCAGGGTAGAGGAGCAGGGTGGAGCGCGCTACATTAAAAAGGCGGAGGGATGGACTTGGGAATCAGCGCTGACAAAGTTTTCTCTCAGCGAATGTCAGTTCGTGCTGGGAAGTGCAAGATAAAAAGGTTTTGCCAAACGCTTGTATGGCTTGCTTTTCTTTGACACAAAAGCCCAGAACCTGACAACATGTATATAATGTCCCTTATTCTATTTTTTATTAGTTACTCTCAATAACTCTTTATTTTACTGTACATACAAACTAATTCTTTCAAAAGAACTAGTTTTCACTCTGAAAATCAGGAAAAATATTTTCAGGAGATAGATATTCATCAGAAAGGTTTGCACAGCAGTCTTCCAAAAGACAGAATTCGACCAATATAAGTCAAAATTCATCTAGAGTCAGGAAGAATCATTAACCAACCTACAAATAAGTTACGAGATTGTAGGAACATTTACAGTTACCTAATTCGAAAAGTAGTTGCCATGAGAATCAGACTGGGGTTGTTGTTTTTTTGTACTGACTGAGATGTAATATACCTGTTGAATAATGCTGAAAAATCACTACAAAGACATTCAGAAGTTGCTGTAAATATATACGATTACTGGGGATGAGTATCCCAAGCTTTCAATGCAAAAAGTAATTGGCAAAATGATGTAGCTTTTTTTTTAAAGCTTTTCCTTGACACTTGACATTTATCCAGTGTTTTATTCATTGCAAAACTAAACTTCTTCTGATGGCAGCAAACTCATATCTTCAAACATATGACAGTGTGAAGTACAATTTCAGGTACTCAGTAAATGCACTGGTAACGTTCCTACAAGCGTTGCTTTTGCTAGCTGTTTTTTTGTTCCCTAGCTCGGCTCAATTTTTTATATCAAAATTACTACCCAACTCAACAATAATTGAGAAGTCAAGAAGAGTCTGAGTATAACAATTTGGACAACAGTAACTTTTGTCAATAATAGTAACTGATATAGTAGAAACAGGAAACTAGATAGACAGCCAGATGATGCCAGATGTGTCTAGTAACAATCAGTAGAAGAACGAATCGTTAAGTGTTGGCTTCCTCCTACACTTTTGGTGTGACAGAGAGGGCACCAATCTCTTGAGGCGGTAGGCCAAGATGTCCTTGTGCACCTAACAGCTGCTATTCATATTATCAATGTAGGAATACTTTTTTTTAGAATTAAATGAGAAGGAAGTTCAACAATGTATTTTAAAAAGGTTAAGGATGTAGAAAGAACCTGAGCTAATTATTTACATTAGGCATTCTTATAGGAATACAGGGCAGAACCTGATCTAAATTAATACCTTTTGGGAAAAGTACCTGAAAAAAATAAACAACTACGGTAGTAATGACAAAAATAATGTTTATCGCAGGATCCAATCTGGGTCAGTCACCAGGAC
>JANHFT010002244.1:7782-21877 GCA_032467955.1 Pseudoxenodon macrops | reverse complement strand
CATAGAGAAGTTCCTTGAAGATGGGCTCCAGCACGAGTCCAAAAACTTGGAAGATAAAAGTTCTGGTCCCAGGGATTGACTGACCCAGAGTGGATCCTACAATATTATCCTGGGGCACATATATTCGCCTTCATTCATAATGTTTATCATTAAATACATAATGGATAAATCACAAAACCAGATAGCATCTGAGAATATTTATAGAAAGCATTTTCAGGCTATCCAAATCCATACAGACACTAGGAAATAAGCCACACAACCCAACACGATAGAATACAATATATTGCAATATAGCACAAACTGCTATGATAGATGTCCAGACACAATTAAGCTCTACAATAAAAAAAAATAGTTCTACTTTTATTTGTTTCCTAAAAGCAAGGGGGGGTTGAGGCCACCCATAACTTCAGGAGACAGGGGTTTTGTAGCCCAGGAATAACCAATGAAAAAACTTTGCTTGTCCTCACTTCAGGTAGTTCACAAGGAATGAGGACTTCTCTGTATGTCCATATTAGTCTATCAGGTTCTGTTTTCTTAAGGGGTTGCCTTAATATGTTGCTACAATTGGTTACTAAACTAACCATTGTGGTATAACATCTAAAAAACTGGAACTGGGAATTAAGTGAATCTTGGAAATTTTGTGCAATATAAATGTGGCTTTTATAAGTAAGCTGCCAGAATGGGTGCCAATCAAAGTAAAGGCACTGATGGACTTTGGGTCAATTTTAATTTAAAATCTGTTATGATAATGATGATGATGATTGACTAGAAAGGTCCTTTGACTTTACAAATTCCTTTTAGGGTTATCCTTCAAATCACTAAAAATAATACAGACAATATTATAATATTTCTGTTTAATAATATATTATAGCACCTGGAAAATATGTGATCATTTTAAAAATTATATCGCAGTTTTGAAAAAGATTAATAAAAGAGTAAGTATACGATGAAGGGCCTGGAAAAAAATCTATATGTGGAAAGGGTAAAAGCATACATCATTTATTTGATCAGAAAATAGATAAATATAGACGTGTGCAAAATAGGTTGTGTTGTCTCAAAGAGTTTGTATTTCCCCCCAAAATGGGCTAACTCAAGAGGTGTTTCCTCCATTTTCAAGCACTTTTCTTCTAAAATAAGAAGTTATTCATGATGCTGGGGAAAAGCACAATGTTTCAGCAACTGACTATGCTACTTTTTAGTGTACTGGAGCAGGGGTGAAATTCAAAACTGTTTCCCTACTGGCTCTGTGGGTGTGACTTGGTGGGCGTGGCTTGGTGGTCATGTGACTGGGTGGGCAGGCATGGCCAAGCCGACATCACTTCTTTGTCCTACTGACCTACAAAAAAGAAGACATACCAATTATTATACACACAAAAAATAAAAGATGTAAGTATTTGTGTACCTCTTTTATTGTTTTGTGTATAATAATTGGTATATCTTATTTTTGAATTTCACCCCTGCTGTAGTCCCATTCATCTTTTGCTTCTTGGCTTCGTCGACCTGGCTGCTTGTGAGCATCCCTGGTAGAACTGCAGCCTGGGAATCATGTGCTCTGCAGTCCTATTATCCATTTCTAGCCATATTGAAGTTAGATTCAGTCAGATTTGCAGTCGAGACGGCCAGAAGAGGTGAGCGTCGACCAGGCGGGCATGGGCGGGGCCAATGAGGAGTGATTTTTACCAGTTCTGTGAACTAATTCAAATTGTCCCTACTTCCTCTCCTGAGGCAGGCCGAGGTGGCCGAATTTCACCCCTGTACTGTAGGATGATGGGTGAGGGGGGTGGAATGATATGGTAGACGCCTACAAATTTAGGCATGGTGTGAAGAACATCAATCGAGGAAAAAAGGTTTCTATAGCTTTCATTATACTATATAAGAGTGGAAATTTCTGGATAGGTAAAAAGAAATGCTTCTTCATGTGACGCGTAGTAAAAGTTGGAATTTGCTACTGCCAAGCATTGATGGCCACTGACACTTTTTAAAAAGGATTAGACAGATCCATGGAGAATAAAACTACTAATCATGAAGATTATGCTGGTTTATGACTGAGATAAAATTGTTATGCCATGCTATATGTCATATTAGGTGTTATCTGTTATATCTGTTCTATACTATATGTTAGGTTAATCATGAAGCCTATGTAATTTCTCCAGTATCAAAGGCAGCATCTCTCTTGCTAACAGCCACTGGGGAACTCAAGCCTGAACTGGCTATTGTACTCATATCCTACTTTCAAGCTTAATCATAGCTTTTTGGAACAAATTGGCCTCTTGTCTGATTTAGTACTGCACTTCTTAATAGCCACTGTGCTTCAGGTTTACATGTTAAGTACTTGGTTTCTGGTGTGACATATTAAAAAGGAGAGAACACAAATATTTCCTTTCCCAATGGTTAACTTTATAGATTCTTTAAAATTACTGAGATGTTTGGAGTCAATATCCAAATATTTGTTGGGATATAATCTGAGATATTAACCACATGGGAAAAAAATATGGAAAAAGGAAGTAAATAATCCATTAGCAAATGACCTGAATATCTTCCCTTAGCCCTGATAAAATAAAATGTAACCAAATTCAAGAAAGCCTGTGGTCTCTGTCCTTCCCTCCCTCCCTCCTCCTTCCCTGTCTTCCTTGTAAAATAAATAAAAGACATACATTAAAATCCAGTGACAAAGCCAAAATATCTTAAAGAAAAGAAAATTTGTGAGTGTGCATCCATCCACATGTTTGTACGAGTTTAACTCTTAAGTTCAGTAAGATCATAGAGACCCTTGGTTCATAGACTCTTCAGATCTCTAAGTACCATGACTATCAGCCAATGGTTTATAATCCTATTATTGTCATCTAAACCAATGATCATAAACATATTTTAATTATAGCATTTCTTGTTTATCTTTGCAATTCTTTCATCTGCCCTTGATACACTATCAATCAATTTTATTAGCTATGACCCCAAGTTCTAATATTCTAAAAGAAGGAAAGGAATAATATATTTTTTCATGGTATGTATTGTAATTTTAAAAATTCTGTATCATGTTCAGATTTTCTAAATTGTAAAGCATTACACTTTCCATCCTCTCTTTATATGGATAGTTGTAAAAAAAAATCTTTTGTTGCTACTTTCATGCATTTTACAAAAATACAGGATGTTAGTGAAAAGATTCAACCAGAAACTTAGTGCTTAGCAATAGCAATAGAGTTGAGCATTATATACCACCCCATAATGCTTTACAGCTTCTATGAGTGGTGCAATGTCAGCCTTTTGCCCCCAACAATCTGAGTCCTCATTTTACCGACCTCGAAAGGATGAAAGGCTGAATCAACCTTGACCCATTCAGGATCGAACTCCTGGTTGTGGACGGTGTTAGTCTGCAATATCTGAATTCAGCTAGAGGTTAGATTCATATAAAAGCATGGTAATATTTTTTTTTAATCCCATTCTTAACCTTAACCTTGCATTGAATTGACTATTTTCATTGTTGCCATGCACAAAGTTGTTGATTTAATTAAGCTATTCATCGTAAGAGCTTAAATTGCCTTCCTGTATAAACCCTACAAGTTCAGATCCCCTTAGTATCTATATGTTGTTATTTACTTACTGTAAACATATAATAGCATTGTTTTCCCATGCCCTCATTTTCCCACTTTCCCATTCTACTTGAGTTTTCGCCATCTTCACTCATTTAAAGTCATGCGGTGAAGTTGACCAGCTTGAGGAATAACCCTCCCAACAAATATTTTTCACTAAAAATTTCAGTGCCGGTACTCCATTGTTGATCTATGATCTATTCTCTCCTTACTTTATCTAATATGAGAATTGCCAATTTCTATTTTGCCAAACTGATCAGCAAATCCTTTTAACCTCTAAGTGTTGGATCTGGCTAATATAATGTCTTCTAAATTTCTTTGCCATGCCATATCAAATAACTTTCAAAACATAGACAAGCAGACTGTGAAGTCATACCATTTTGTGCTCAGAAGTGGTTATTCTGTGTAATTTTAATAGTAATAATATTCACAATATTTTTAATCAGTTATCAACACCAACTGGAAGCGAAATAATTTATGGATCCCCTTTTTCTTTTCAGATCCAAACAACTTTTCTAAATATGATAGCTACATTGGCTACTGAACAATATCTCCACTACGAAGATAATTTTAGTAATAAGTTGTACATTTTTATCCAAAAGTTAGCAATTTCCTCATTTTATTTCTTTAAGACTTTGGAGATGCAGTTTCATTTATACCTGATGACATTTTATCAATTAATTCTAAGAAGTCATTTCTGTTTTTGCTATATTTTATTTTATTTTTTTGATGGCTCCCCTATGTGTTTTACACCGAAGACTAACTAGAAAAGTTCAATTTTCTTCTTTGCAAATCTCCCTATCTGTATTCTGTGATATTTAGAAAACTGAACATGAGGATGAGCCAAAAGGAGAGACCAGAACAAAGAATAATCAGGTCAAAGTTGCATATATCAGCATTCTGTCATTGAATGCTTTTTTTTGTTCCATTGAAGTCTTTCTCTCCCTCCCCCACTCTCCCTCCCTCCCTCTCCCTCTCTCATGCACACAAACAAATATAAATATAAAGAAACATACACATGCAAACTCTGCAGGATGAGGCTGACATTAAGAAAGGGACAGGAATGTTGGCCACATGAATGCCATTTTTAAGGGGGGGAAGTGGGGTGGGGAGAAAGGATTTTTACAGAAGCCTTATTTTCTGTGTCTTGATATTTTCCTTCAAAGATCCCTATTATAATACCGTGCCACCGAGTGATTTGCAGCAGTGGACAGCCTGGCAACTACACGGGAGGAAGTCATCTGAAAGAGTGGCTTTTGTCACATGAGAAGCTTCAGAAGGAAAAGTTAACATATTGATGCAGTTAAGGTACAGCTGTTACAGAGTGAAACCAGCACATCACCAAAGATACTTCGCTTATAACAAGCTTCCCAAACACACAGTAGAATTCAGGGAAACGGTAAATATTTGAGTGACATATAAATATAATACAACATCCGAAGCGAAATGTGTGGTGGCACTACTATATTAAAAAAGCTGAATGTGTCCTAGGGGATACAGCTTGTATGCCCTTTCTTGTTTTTACATTTTGCAGCAGAATGAGTACAGCGGACTGAGCCTGTTGTGCATGTATTTTGTTCCCATCTCTGGTGCTGTTTTGTTCTATTTTTAATGTCCATTAAAGCAAGGATAAGGGAGTGGGAGGGACATGGCAAATGTTCGATGGAACTGCCCCTCTAAGGAAGCATCTGGCTCGCAGAGGGGACAACCGGGAATCTACTGCCTTTGCGTGCATTCGGAGAACAAAATTAAAGGCAGGAGCTTACACACAAACACACGCACAGGCACACACAGACACCTCCCTCTCCCACTGTTCCTGCCTGGATTTGTATTTGTCCAGATTGAAAAGCTTGTACCTCTGCCAGGCACGCTGCCCAAGATTCCCCTGTTTTCTTTGATGTTTGAACTGTTGAAATGATGTTTTACGTAAACAGTTATTAATGAAACACACCCGAAGAGCCATTCAAAAGGAAACGGCTATTGAATTGCCTATTCACAGGGTTTTTTGTTTTTTTTTAGATGCTTTAGGAGATGTGAATAAAAATACTTAGTCTCCCTTAGCAAGGCTTGATGTAGGCAGAAAAATAAATTTTGATGAGAAGTTTAACCGCATGATTTTAATACAATTATGCAACCTAGATAACAGATACCTTTGGCTGCCATTTAGAAGTATATTTCTGTCTCATTGTAGCCCTTATATCTTTTGCTTAGCATTTGCTTGATTCCCTTTCCTATGTGGAAATGTGTCATACAATATGAGAGGAATCAAAAGCTACCCATTACAGCAAACATATAAAGCCAACCAGAAGGGGAAAAAAATACAGCCAGCCAGAGGATATTGAAGCTAAAATTTCTAGTTATTTAAAAAG
This sequence comes from Pseudoxenodon macrops, assembly GCA_032467955.1. Taxonomy (NCBI): domain Eukaryota; kingdom Metazoa; phylum Chordata; class Lepidosauria; order Squamata; family Pseudoxenodontidae; genus Pseudoxenodon; species Pseudoxenodon macrops. The sequence goes on along the minus strand of JANHFT010002244.1, from coordinate 15,921 downwards.
AACTCTGTGAGAGTAAAATATTACAAACCACAAGAAACTGAAATTTTCACTACTGTATGGGATTCATAAATCATAACATGAAAATACCGATTTTTATGTTTTTATTACATTCTTGAGGGAACGCGTGCTGCTAACAAAAATTATTGTGTGGTGTTATTACATTAATGTAGTGTTATTCAGATGTTAGAATTATTTTACTAAAACCTGCTATGCATGTACACATTGTCTGTATATATAAATAAAATACTGTATATAATATCCTGAGAAAATAAACTATACCCTATTGGATAATATAAGGCTGTATTTTATCAAGAGTTTCTGGTGGCAATATAAACCATGAAAGCAAGACTCAAGTGGTTTGTGTGTGTCACCAAAAGCCCAAGATAAAAATATAACCTTATAATATGTACAGAGAGAGTGTATTCTTTCTTGGGGGGGTGGAGTGGGAGAGTCATAATGTGTGAATATGTGCCAAAGAGAATCACAGATGCTAACTTCTCTAAGCTTTCTTTTTTTCTTTTTTTTAAGGACAGTGATGTAGGGGAGCAAATTTTTCAATTGCAATATTTCTTTCCTCATCTCAAAAATGAGTAGGTCATGCTTTTTTAAAAGTTTTTTTTTCCTCCTATGTATCCTGCATTTTCCTTAAACAGTATGGTAAGAAACCAGAAAATATAAATATTGCTGTTTGGGGAAAAACAAAACAAAACTGCGGATGATTTGAAACCAGGTTTATCAGCCATGTTACAGTCCAATCCCTTGTTTTATCTGTCAGGCGAAAATCCTTGCCCTGAATTTCTCTGTGGTTTGCCTTGTCTTTGAGATACCTCAAGGGAGTTCTATAAATGGGAATCCTGTGGAATATTTAGAACCTCTCTTGGTTCAAATGCCTTCTGTGTCAGGATTTGAAGAACTCAATCTAGTGTGACCTCTTTTTGCTTCTTCTGATACTAAAAGACCTAGCCAAGTTCATTCCTTTCCACTGAATTCATTTGGACAGAATCAGTACCTCATCCAGTTACAAAAATTTGAGCTCATCATCTTGGCTCTGTGTCTCCTACACATTGCCCTATTTATAGAATGAGTTGTTCTGTGGATGGGGGGGGGGATTGCCCAGTAGAAGAAAAACAATCAGAAAAACGTAAAAGAAATAACTCAGAAAATTCACATTTAGTTAAGCGATCGCTAAAAAGTATTAGTGAGGGTTCGAGGTGAAGCATTTAAAAGGATGATAAAAATTCATTTGCACGAAGATAAAGATTTTGTTGGCTGACTAACACGTTTTCACGAGCTGGTATCTCAATATTTGTTTTGCTATTGTAGGCCAAGCCGTTTATCCTTTTGTCAGCATGTGTTCCAACAGAGGGCACTGTAGCACACAAGAATTTAGATTCATGTCTTCTACAATGTGTTTAGGAGAAACTCATTCACTACTTCTTTTTTCTTTTTTTTTCCTGCTGTTTAAGAATGAATTTGAAAATGAACAGCCAAGTTGAAATCTCCTAGCTGCCTTATTTGCAGTGCTTCAGACCGCCTGCCTCAGGAATTAGCTGTCTGGTAGTATTACAAGCCTACTATCTTCATCTCACATATGCATTGTGAAAAAGACTACCGTTCCTGAGTAAGATGAAGAGCCCCTTTCCTTTGCTGTGATTTCAGAGATTGCTAATGATGGCCAGGCTACAACTTGGCATGACCACTAATGAAGGGGGTAGTGAGAGTAGGACCTCTAGGGATTTTTCATAGAAAGGGAAGAATCCACTTGCTGTTCATGTGTGCTTTTAGCATTCTTTCCATGTGCTGAAAGTGCTTGTGCCTCTCTATGATGTCTTAATAAGTGTGCAGTATCTTTAATCCGGCATGATTTAGCGCTTGCCGTACTGAAATGCTTAGCCCCAACTTAATTGAGGAGCAGCTTGCAAAAAAGAAAAAGAAAAAAAGTATTCCAGACACTTTCGTAATCTTTGGAATGAGTTAAATGCATGCACAATTTTATTGTGGTATATCATACTAGACTATATATTACATTACATCATATTAATAGTCTGTATTATATTGTGTGTTGTTGCTGTTGTTGTTGTTGCTATTGTTATTATTACTATTACTATTATTTAATTCAGAAGTGGAATAGACAACATGCAAAGGTATGATTTGGTCCAGTCGTGCCTCTTTGCTTTGCCGGTTTAAAAGTCATTTTCTGTCCTCCGCCTCTGAGGGTTTTTTCTCTGTCCTGTCGTAAGTCTTGATATATATTCTGAGGTTTCCACCATAGGACACAGCAACAGCAACTTGGTTCAAATAGGCATTGTGTGTGATGTGACTCCTACCACAAATCCAAAGGAAGAAAGAAAAGAAGCAAAACAGGAAAATGCAATTTGCTTGCAAATCGCCTTCAGCCCAAATTAGAAGGCCAAGCATTGCAACATTTATGAAAACACAATTCAAAGTTTCTTTTTCTTTTCTTTTTTTAATCCAAAACATTTACTAAAAAAAAAAAAAAAATCCTCTGGGAATAAGAAAGAAAGCTATGGGTTTTTTTCCCCCTCCCCCTGGAAAAGGGTTCCCCTGCCCTATCAAGTTTCCTCCCATTCAGTCAAGCTTTGAACTGCTGACACTGAGACAGTGCAGCCAGGCACGACAGCTGGCTCGGCAGCATCTAATACCAACACATGCTGGTTTAGTCCATTTCCAGAGACTAAGATAATGAAAGATTCAGAAATAATATTTGTTTTGGTAGAACTACATTTATAATGAAATAATAATGCCCTTGACCATGGAACAAACTGAATTTTGCAATTCCTCCTTCCCAGTATTCAGCTTGTATTTAATGTGGATGACATAAAATCCACTGCAAGGGGGGAAATTTTTTTTTTTTTAGAATCCAGTCAATCTCCGTCAAATTTACAAAATGTTGTAAAGGCACAAGTTTCACAAAGTGATCCACTGGTAAGGCTTTTTTTATATCTACCCTACCGTACAAGGTTGGGGGGGGTGGAGAGAGTTGATAATAGCAGTAATTAGCAACCTAAAGTTTAAAAATTGGCAGTTCAGAGTTTGTAAAACCCTCAAAAATAGCAACTTCCAAGTCATACCTTAAAAGCATTTGATCAACTCTGTTGAGCTATATAAGGCTGGAAAATAGCAATATAAAAATAGCAAACATTTTAAAGATGAGGAATTGCAAAAACACATATTCCTTCGAATCAGAAGTTTTGTTTCCTGTTAATTATGCAGAATGCAATGAAATCCAATGAAAAATGCTGAGGAATCTGATATATAAAGATTATACCTAATTCATAGAAACAATATGTGAAAACTTTCCTCATATCAGCTTGATATTATTGCAATTTCCTATTTAAGAAGAATATTAATTCAGAACTGCAAAAAGATTATTACTGTCAGTATGATAAAATTATTGGGATAGTAAAAGCTGAAGACTAAATTAAAACTAGTCCCATAAATATAATGGATCAATACTGTTCTAAAATAATATTTTGATAGATACTAAATTATTGTGATATTAGTACCAAATGTAATTTGTATTTTCATTTTCAATATCTATTCCTTTTTTTAACCTTCCACATACATTCTGTGAAAGATTTAATTTAGGAGCTCATTTCCCCCCTTTACTTAAAAGAATAAAATTTATTAAAAAGATATTGCTTAAAACTAACATAATAGGATATTCACACTATTGATATACTATTTCATGAATAATTGCACCATAAAGATCATACAGAAAAGTAAAATCCGCTGAATTATTAGCTAGCTGCATTTCTTGTTATATTTTTAGTAAATAGAAATTTTACTTTAAAGGATTTAGCTTGAACCACCCTTCCTCTTCCACCTATTGCAGTAGTAATCTATGTTTCCTTTTCTTCTTTTCCACTTTATTGCAACTAGTTTCAAACACTGGAAAAATATTACTGAGAGAACTTTCTATTGTTTCTATTAATACATGAGCTGGATAGATGCATCCAATTGATACACAGATTGCACTTGTCAGAAGGCTATGTTAGTTTTGTTCCAAATACCATACACTGATGTAAGAAATAAATATGTTGAATACAGCACATAGGAAAAGTAAGTTTTCTCTGTTTGAAGAGATGTGGCTGCTATTCTTGTTTATACCACAAGAAAAGGCCCTAAAGGTAAGCCACTGCATCTTCATAATGGTCTTGATACCAAGAAACTTCTGTTCCTTCATATTCCTCCTGTTTATTCTCCTGAACAAATATGTCTTACATCTTAATTGTTTTAACTTTTGTCTGCTATTTTTGCAGGTTCTAATGCTATTCTGACATCACAGCCTTTCTTTTGGAAGGCTTTTGATTTAAAAGATGGAATTTGAGCAGTTGAAGTTAACATCAATTTTTTTTTTATCAGCTTTTATCAGACAGTAAGATTTAAAACAAGGCCTGTGCTGAATGCTGATCCAGACCAGCCTTTTGTCTGTGTGAAGTTATGAGTAGGTGGCAGTTAAAAGCTGGAGGCCAACGGCTAGAGAAACTGCAGGTACCAAAGTGTCTTTAAGTAATGAAGGGCAGTAGTCCAAAGTCTTCTGGACGAACTGGCACCAGATGCAGACAGATGGAAAAGGTCTGGGCTCCATCACCTTCAAGTCAGCCCGACAAAGATCTATATTAGAGCAGGAAACGGGATAAGAACCTTCAAAATAGTAGCTGGGTGGTAAGGTGAAAATTGACATGAGCACCATATTACTGACAGGTCTTTTGATTGATGAAAGGATGTTATTAGCAAGCTTTTAAAGCTTGTTGTTGTTGTTTTAATCTCATTGAAGAGATTTAAAAACCAAAATCTTCACCCAGATTTTTGAGTAAATTATTAATCAACGTTTTTAACTTTAAATAGCTTATTAAATTCTTGTTTAATGCTATTCAGTTGCTTCCTTAGTTGGTGCTTGATAAAAATCAGTCGTTGATCATATACGGCGCATGGTTTCTATCACACTACAATATGCCGTTTCTAAAAATGAAACGCAGCAACCCAAGTCATGCTGATCTTTCACTGCGAGTATGTAAGCTATTACAAGCAAGATACACTTTTAACAACTGACAACAGTCACTGCCATTGTTACATATCACACTGGGACTAGTCACCTCCATGGTATCTTCAAGCAAAGTTGGTTACAGACCAGCAACATAGTGGCTTCATGGGTGCCTTCTTGACTACCAGGCAGAGAAAACAGTAGATATGTTTCCACCATTGCGTCCTTTTGCTGCACCATTGTACCAGGTATTTAGAGTGGGATTATCCCAATCCTGAGCATCTCTTGAGGACCTGGATAGATTCTGTGGAACAAAGGAGAAAGAAAGAACTCAAACCACCTTCCACTCCCAACTCGGCATTGTATTTCTCTTTTACTTCCAACATCAACAATATTTGCAAACCCTCCAAGAAGGAGGCATCTAGCTACTGTTTCCTTGTCATATGCCATCGCACAAAACATGGTTCACTATTTGCCCAAACTTCCATTATTATTTTTTACCTGTTCAGCAGCACAATGTAGTTTCAGTGGGTCCCTTGCTCTTCCCTTTCCACGATATGGGTGTGTAAGCATCTGCACATCCCCAAGAGGCCTGCTTAACCACTAAGGTACCATCCAGTGTTTACCTACTGAGAAGTAAGCCTGATTGAATTATGTGAGAATTAGTAACGAAAATTAGGATTGCAGTGCACAGTTGTACCGGTGTGCTGCAAATCCCTTCATAGTGGCACTCCTCTGGAGTTAACTTACACGACAAGCATGTGTGCAAAGGCAGGCAGGCAGGAAGAAGATGGATGCTTAAGTGGCTTGAGTCAAGCATTCACAACAGATAAAAAGTGTGCTAGCAACACCTATCCAAAATATATACCCCTCAGCTGAGGCATATTTTGCATTTAGTCAATGTGAATATTTTTCCTGTTATGAATCATTGACTACAAACTACTATATATTGTGTTGTGGAAGGTAAAAGTATAGTTTTACTTTTTTTCCTATGTTGAATATGTTAATCTTGCATTTTTAATAAACTGTTTTTTTAATCAATTTTCCATCGTTGGAGCTTTGCTTCTTGATCAGAAGCAGATTGCGAACATCGTTTTCAACTGTGTAAATGCTCTCTGACACTAGGATTTTATTTTATTTTTTCGTCTTTTTAACTAAAACTTTGAAAACTCCTGCTATTAAAACAGTCAAGGGCCAGCACTTTGCCTTTGTGACATGCTTGAGGCTAAATTAGGGCATTGCCCATGATGTCATAATTTCACCAGAGGGCTGGAGCCAAAGTCCTTTACTTTAATATGTTTCTTTAAAAAAGTATTTTTAAGCAGCTTTATAAGTTCTATAAATTGCATGCATACATAGATGTATATCTATGTATACAACTCTGGAGAAATATGACTTCTTAAGATTAGTATTTTGTTCCTAGAAATGTCCCATCTTCAAATGGAAAATAAAAATCAGCTTGAATTTTTGGGATAGGTCAGCCTCCCAAGTAGACCACACAGGAAACATAACAAGGTAAACAATTTGACTTTAAGGCCTGTTTAATAAAATCTTGCAAGTCTGAAATTACAAATCATATGCCATCTCTTTATACCATCTAAGTTAAGGTGGATCCTCTTGTAAGTTTTTTTCACTACTCATTGCTCAGTTTTGGACTTCTCCCCCTTTTATCTGATGGTTCCCTAGACAGCATCTCTTCTCCTATCAATGTCATTCTCACATTGCATTACAGGTTGGCATCTTTAACTAATAAATATGATAAACAAGATAGCCATCTTCCAATACTTGAATGCTGTCGCAGTGAGAAAGCAGGCAAGAAAATGGGTGGAGGCATGTCAGAGGGAGATTCAGTGTGGGGAAAAGATGAATTCTTGAGAGAACAATAAATGGAATAGCTTGCCACCTGGAGTTGTGGGTGTTCCAACACTGGGAGTTTTCAAGAAAAGATTTGACAACAATTTGTCCAGAATGGCATAAGGACTCCTGCTTTGGATAGAGAGTTTGGACTAGAAAATTTTCAATGTCTTTTATAGCCTCTGATGCTATGATCATAATAATAGATTCTAATAATAATTTAATGTAATTACATGAGTGCTTTTATCTTACATTTTCAAATCCCCAGTGCAAAGATTAGACTGAAAAAAATTGGCCCAACCTATTGTGAAACATGCAAGGTTGGATGCTGGAGGCCATATGCGTCCATATGCCATGAGTTAAACATGCTTGCTTTAGAGGGCATCCAGTTGCTAAAACCTGGGAGCCCCATCTTATTTTAGCCTCAGGTAACAAGGTATTTTCGACTGTACAGGTGGTGGAAGTTTGTCTTATAAAAACACTTAACCAACTGAGAAATTCACAATAGAAAATGCTTATAACGCATCATCATGGATTCATGTATTGCTTTAGTGCATTTCAACATGACACCTACACCAGTTCAAAAGCAGCTTTGACCTATATGGCGATATTGTCTGTGTTTGAAAACTGGGCCAATTTATTTCTGGCTTAGATGCAGTAATTTCAAGCCACAATAAAACTAGCTTTTTCTTTTAAAAAGTGCAGCTCAGTTGAGCTTGAGGGCAATCCATTTTTCCTCATTTGCAGAAACAACTGCTTCATACTTCCTGGATTTAGCTGCCCTAGCCAGGTCTATCAAGGGGAAAGGTGACTTGACAGCTTTGCAGTTCTACTTCACTGGAACTGTTTGGATTTTTATTTTATTATTTCATTTATTTTAGCATACAGCCAAATGCAATATACAAAAATGTGGAGAGGGAAGTCAAGGCAAATCATTTTATTTCTCTTCGCATGGAGAAGGTGAGAGGTTTTTTTTAATTCTAGGATTTGCAGCAGCTTGGAGACAATATAGTGATAATTTTTTCTTGTTTTCAACGTGATGTTAATGGAACAGAAGACAATTGATTTTAGCAATGGGAAAGTAACACTGGATCTTAATAATGTATACATTCTAATTATTGTTTCTTAATAAAATAAGAGGAAGATATGTTGGATATGTTCTCTACCTTGGCTTATTTATAAAATGATAAAGGCAGGAAATAATATACATACATACATACATACATACATACATACATACATACATACATACATACATACATACATACATACATACA
>JANHFT010002243.1:33383-46361 GCA_032467955.1 Pseudoxenodon macrops | reverse complement strand
GGTCCTTGTGTTGAGATGGGGAGAAAGGGGGCAGCGGAGACCCTTCCCCCAAGACGCAAACATTCTTGGCAATTCCTTCTATAGATAGTCCTCGACTTACGAAAGTTCATTTAGTGACCAAAGTTACGACGGCATTGAAAAAAGGGGACTCACTTAGCAACAGAAATGTGGGGCTCCATTGTGGTCGTAATGTGAGGATTCCCTGTATTTTGCAACCAGCCTCCATTCAACATGGCGGTCTCCAATTTCAGATAGTCTTTGACTTACGACCACAATTGGGATGTGGAAAAACTAGTTGTTACGTGGTGAGGTCATTAAGTGAGGCATCACACAACTGCACCCGGATTTTGACAACCTTTTTCTTGAGGTCATTAAGTGAGACATCATATGACTGGGATTGATGTCCTTCCATGCCGGCTTGTTGGTTGTAGGCTGTCTAGGAAGGTGCCTGTTGGCGGACTGGAAGGACGCTGCAGTGGTCATAAGTGTGAGGACTGGTTATCAATCACCTTTTTTCAGTTGCCCACTGTATAAACAAGCGGTCCTAAGTCAAGGACTCCCTGTAAACCAGTTTCAAACCATGGTTTGTGTCGCCACCCTTTTCTTTACTATTGCAAGGATGGCTACTTTTGCTTGCCCCAAAGTAGGAGGAGCCAAAGACCCCCAACTCATTTTCCTTCCTCTTCCCCTCCTTCAAGTGGAGACCCCCAGCTGGCTGGCCAGATCAAGGGGGGGGGGAGGAGAAGGTTCACATCCAGACCACTAGATGGCGCTAGCTTGGAATGTTTTCCCCCCCCCCAATCAATGTTTGTTCATCCTTGTTAAAACAATTAAGAGAAGAACACAAGATACTCCTTGACTTATCAGCACAAAGGGGGCAGGACTTTCCGTTGCTAAGCAAGGCGGTTATAAAGTGAATTGCACCCAATTCTACGACCTTTCTTGCCACAGAGGTTAAACAAATCACTTACAGCTGTTAAGAGAATGGTGCAGTCATTAAGTGAAATCGGGCTTCCCGCATTGACTTTCCTTGTCTGAATTCAGCTGGGAAGGACACGGACGGTGATCATGGGACCCCGCCGGGACATGGCAACCGTCGTAAGTACATGCCAGTTGCCAAGTGGCCGAATTTTGAACGTGTGACCTTGGGGGGGGGGGGAGCTGCAGTGGTTGTAAGTGTGAGGATCGATTGTAAGTCGGTTTTTTTTCACCTGTGACATCAACTGGCCACTAAATGAATGGTTGATAAGTCGAGGACTCCCTCAAGACACCTACCGGGGTCTATTGAAGCCAATACAGGCAGTCCTCAACTTGCAACAGTTCGTTTAGTGACAGTTCGAAGTTACAACAGCACTGGATAAAGTGACTTACGACCGTTTCCACACTTATGACCATTTGCAGCCTCTACGTGGTCACGTCAAAATTCAGATGGGGTTCATACTTACGACCGTTGCTGTGTCATGTCACTAACTGAGCAACTGCTGGGATTCCCTTAACCGATGTAGCAAGAAAGGCCGTAAACTGGGGGGAAACGCAAACGTCTCACTTAACAACATAAATTCTGGGCTCAATTGTGGTCGTAAGTGGAGGACTGTCTGTAATTGCTTCCCAATGAATCATCTTGAGAATATTTTTTTCCTTCCCAAAAAGAGGAAATAAGGGAAGCTGGGACAGTTTTGACCAGAAGGTTTTAGGTGGTCCATTTTTCCCCACCACCACCAACTTCAGCGAAGGTTTTGCCAACAACCACGGAGGCATCTCAGCCGGAAGCTGGCAGGGAGATTGGTGACCCAGAGAAGTCCCTGTTCTGGAGGCTTGGGTCCAGACGGAACGGGTCGGCCTTGGACCAGATGCCCAACGTCCTTTCCTCTTTTCCCTTCTTGCTCAGATCTCAATTATTGCGGGTCTCACCGGCCGTGTCAGAACGGGGGCACCTGTGCCAACAAGGAGCCGGACGAATATGAATGCCTCTGCCCAGCAGGATTTGGCGGGCGCAACTGCGAGAATGGTGAGCAGAGACGGCCAGCCGGGGGGTGACGAGAGAGACAGGATCTGAGGGTGGGTGGGGGGTGCCTTTCCAGACACACACCCCCCCTGGCATTCGGCAGGACCCTGGATGGGCATTCCTGTTAGGATTCCTCTTCTTTCTGTGGCCATCTCCATATTTCATTCGATGGGCAGCCCTGGGAGACTTAACTTCCCATCCTTGCTTGATCGAAAACTTGAATGAGTTAGTTGAGTTGAGCTGTATAGCACTGATGATGTTACCTAGCTGGGTCATGAAATGTCTGCAAGAAAACCACCAAGCTCAGAGAGCAACTCCACAGTCCTCCTCCTCCTCCCTGCAAAATCCCCACCTTGCTAGCACTGATGATGTTCCCTAGTTGGGTAATGAAACATCTGCAAGAAAACCACCAAGCTCAGAGAGCACCAAGGGCCCCACAGTCCTTCTCCTCCTCCTCCTCCCAAACCTCCTTCCTTTCTAGCACTGATGAGGTTGCCTAGGTGGGTCGTGAGATGTCTACAAGAAAACCACCAAGCTCAGAGACCACCAAGGACTCCACTTTGAGAATAAATTGGGAAGTGGGGAATTTCAGCCCCCTTCTTAATCCTAGAGCCCCTCCAGCTGCACAAACAGCCATGACCTCCAGGGAGGACTTCTTTGCCTGATTGTGGCTAACTCAGGTGTGCTTTTGCGCATCTTTCGGTCTTTTGTCCCTTGTGATGCACACATTTGCACAACTGGCTCCTTGACACACACACACACACCCGGTTCTCCTTTTGTCCCAGCCCTCCTTCCTCGGCCCACTTCCAGACCGCCCTGCCCTCCAGAGCTTTGTGCCAACGGTGGGAGCTGCCGTCCAACCCCGTCCGGACCGCAGTGTGTCTGTCCACCCGGGTGGCGTGGGAAGGCGTGCCAGGACGGTAGGTGGTTCCCAGCACGTGGTAGGGCAGCTTCCCGGAGACGGATCAGAGAGCTGGAGGGGAAACGAAGTGCGATTTCAGCTTTAGGGTTCCAATTTTACAAATACAAATTCATACTTTCCCATCTAGGCTGCCTTAAAAGCAACATCCAATCTCTGGCCCCTTTAAACTTTAAGACGGGTGAACTTCAACTCCCAGAATTCCCTTTGCTGGCTGGGGAATTCTGGGAGTTGAAGTTCCCCCTGTCTGAAAGTCGCCATGTTTGGAGACCCCTGCCTTAAAGCTTAACAAAATGGACAAAGCGCAAATGTCTACAACAGTATTTTCTGTGCAGATAATCCTCCTTTAGCGACCACAGTTGGAACCGGCAAGTCGGTCGTTAAGTGAAGCAGTCCCTAAGGCGTAAGATTTGAAGGCATTTTAATCAAAAGACTTGATTACAGCAAGTCTGGGTAGATATGGGGTTGTTTTTTTATAGAAAAACCGCGGGCATTGGGGTTCAGGGCTTTGCCAGCAGAGAGCTTCCATATTCAGGAGCAGTGTACCTGTGAATGCTTAACGACCGATGGAGGAGGCAGAGGGGGAGGCAGGAAGAAGCCAGGCGGACCTAAAGGCACACCAGAGACCTCTCTCTGCTTCTGTTCTTCCTTCCAGATGTGAACGAATGCCACAGAAAGCCGTGTCTTCACGCTCGGGCGTGTAAGAACCTCGTGGGGAGCTATTTTTGCGACTGTTTGCCAGGCTGGACGGGTGCAACCTGCAGCATCAGTAAGAGATTAATTTCAGGATTGCAGGAAGGGGAAACGAATGGACACAGATGGACACAGAGCTCTTTCTGTCATTCAGAAAAAGTGGACCTCCAAGGCCACTGAACCTGAACTACATTTCCCAGCACCCCTCACAACCAGCTGTGGTGTCTGGGGCAGCTGGGAGATGTAGTTCACCGTAGGTTCCCTCTCCTCTTGTGATCTTTTTAAGCACAGTTTCTGTAACCTTGGAAACTTGAAAGATGTGTGAACTTCAACTCCCAGAATCCCCCCGTTAATAAGCTTTAAGATAGACGGACTTCAACTCCCAGAATCCCCCAGTCAGCAAGGCCTAAAGTTGAATTGCCAGGTTTGGAAAACAAGGTTCTTAAATAAAATGGATGAAAATTGGAGAGTGTCAAATCTGCCCTTAGGCCAGCCTACCTCGCAGGGTTGTTGTAGCAGGTAAAGATTGGAGGAAGGCGTGTGTGTGTGTGTGTGCTGCATTCACTGCCTCAAGTCCCGAAAGAAAGCATAGAAACCCTCAAGGGAAAGGCAGGGCCTAGACAGTCTAACAACTGGTTCTTTAATTGCAGCTTTCAAGTTTCTTTTAATCAATAATCTTTTTTTTTTTTAATCCACTTTCTGCACAGGAATGAATTTGTGCCAAAAGAGATGCCAAAACGGAGGCACGTGTCAGGTGAGTGTGTAAAAATCTGCAATCTTAAAAGACGGTTATAGTTTTATATCTTGCTCTTTTCCCCTCTTGTAAAACGGGGCAAAACTCACTGAATACATGTCTCACTTAGCCACAGAAATGTTGGGCTCAGTTGTGGTCGTAAGTCGAGGACTGCCTCTATCCCGCTCCGCTCGTTGCCCTGACCTCCCCCCCCTTCCCCCCCCTTCTCCCACAGATGGAGGCTGGCAGGCAGAGCTGCTCGTGCCAACCAGGGTTCACGGGTGCCGAGTGCGAGACCGAACAGAGGTCCTGCCGAGACGCCCCCTGTCTGCACGGCGGGCACTGCCAGCAGGCGGAAACCCAGAGCTTCTTTTGCAGATGCCCTCTGGGCTTTCGGGGCAAGTGGTGCCAGGTAATTGACCCCGGGATACCGTAGGATTTCTGCAGGGTGGAAATCCCAGGGATTGTACGGGCAGGCTGAGGGAGGGTCCTTTATTTAATTTATTTATTTCTATGCTGCTTGCATTATTCTTACAAATAACGTGAGTGGAGAACATACTTAATAATCCTTCCTCCTTCTATTTCCCCCACAACAACACCCCTGTGAGGTGGGTTGGGCTGTGAGGGAGGGAGGGATTAGCCCAAAGTCACCCAGTTAGCTTTCATGCTGAAGGCCGGACTAGAACTCCCAGTCTCCTAGTGATGGGCCCAAAGTTCTCAGCCAACTCTCATTTCTAAGGCAGGACTAGAATTCACTATCTCCTGGTGATTGACTCAAAGTCACCCAACTGGCTTTCATTCTTAAGGCCAGACTATAACTCACCGTCTCCTGGTGTGATTGGCTCAAATTCACTCAGCAGGACTAGAATTCCCAGTCTCCTGGTGTGATTGGCCAAATCTCACTCAGTCGGTTTTTGTGCCTAAGGCACGACTTGAACTCACTGTCTCCTAGTGATTGGCCCAAAGTCATCCAGTCGGCTTTCATGCCAAAGGTGAGACTAGAATTCACCATCTCCTAGTGATTGACTGAAAAGTCACCCAACTGGCTTTCATTCTTAAGGCCAGACTAGAACTCACCGTCTCCTGGTGTGATTGGCTCAAATTCACTCAGCAGGACTAGAACTCCCAATCTCCTGGTGATTGGCCAAAGCTGCTCATCTGACTTTTGTGCCTAAGGCAGGACTAGAACTCACTGTCTCCTGGTTTCTAGCCTGGTGCCTTCTCCACTTAAGAGTCGTGGACCAAACTGCCTTGTGAGTCTCCTTGGTGGCAGCAGTGAATGACGTCTCCCCGTGGAGACCAGTGGGCCTTCCCCATGCCCCACAATGCACAGCATAAAACAATGGAGACCCCCACACACACATTTTTCACAGATAATCTCTGACTTCCCCCCACTCTTTCTCCCTGCCCCCCTCCCCTTTGGCTTACTCCTGCAGGTCTCTGCCAATCTCTGCTCTCCGAATCCATGCCCCAAAGGTGCCACCTGCCAAGATGGGGGAGGAGGAGGCTATACCTGCTTGTGCCCTGAAGGTGCCACGTGCCAGCCCCTGCAAGACCCCTGCTTGGGTGAGGGGTGCAAAGGTGAGTCCTGGGGGGGGGGGTGTCTCCCCAGCCGAAAGCACTTTGCAGGTGGTTGAAGGTTGCAGGTTTGACAGGTCTGGGCATTAATGCTGATCTTTTAAAACAAATGTTTTCTCAGCTACTGGAAGGGAGGTGGGTGGACTTCAATTCCCAGAAATCCCCAACCAGCAGAGGGGAATTCTGGGAGTGGAAGTCCACCTATCTTCCAGGGACCAAGGTTGAGCAATTCTGATTTGCAAGCTCCAACAGAAGACCTCCCTAGTGCCAATCTGTATGACACCCACCCGCCTCCCAAATGTATTTCGGCATGCCCTTAAAATCCAGCTTTTTTCGCTAATCTTAGATTAGAGGTTTGCTTGTATCCCTTTGGAGATGCTTGGTTTGACAACGGCGGCTGGTTATCCAGTCACAATTTATTTGGGGTAGGGTCTCTTTTTACTAGCTTGGTGAGATAGGTTGCCCAGAGTCAGGATAAAATTGGGTAAAAAGAAATGAAAATGTATTTTAATGAAAAGAAGGACTAGGGGTGACATGGGAACAGTCTTCCAGTATCTCAGGGGTTGCCCCAGAGAAGAGGGGGGGTCAACTTATTCTCCAAAGCAGGACTAGAAGCAACGGATGGAAACTAACCAAGGAGAGAAGCAACCTGGAATGAAGGAGGAATTTATTTAATTGTGAAAATAATTAACCAGTGGAACAGCTTGCCACCAGAGATTGTGGGTGCTCCATCACTGGAGGCTTTTAAGAAAAGACTGGACAGCCACTTGTCTGAAATGATTTAGAGTCTCCTGCCTGAGCAGAGGGGGGTTGGACTAGAAGACCTCCAAGGTCCCTTCCAACTCTGTCATTCTGTTTTTCAAATATGGTTCCCTTTAGGAGAGACCAACGTCGCCCTCCTGTCTGCCGTCCTTCTACCGGTTCTCCTCCTCGCCGGAGGGGTCCCCGTTTTGGTGGTGCTCCTGCTGCTTCGCCTTCAACGCCGCTTTCCGCCAAGAGTCCCCGGTCGAACGGAGCCTCCCGCCAACAACATCCCGCGGCCGGACGCCGTCCATCTCATCCGCAACATCAGCCACGGGGAGGCCGAGCGAGGGCCGGGTGTGGCTGACGGCACGGCCAAGATGGCGGGGCTGCCCGCTGGGGTGCCTCCTTCTCCCGGGCTCTCCAAGGTGGACATCTCCAACCAGGAGAGGGCCAAACTCAACCAGTTAAACGTCGGCCCGGTTTTAGCGAGGCCGCCCCTCTGACAGGAAGGGGATGGCGGAGGAGAGGTGGACACTGGTGGCACTTCTCCTGCGGACAAGGGTACCTGATCCCCGTCCTCTTTATGGTCCTCTCCGAAAGCAGCCACGCTCCGAGAATGGACAGGGCCCGCCTGCAAGGCTTCCTATGTTCCCAGGCAGATGTACCACTGGTCTAGCTGCCAGGCTCTCTGCAGTGAGGGAGGGTCTCTGTGGCTTCTCCTATGGCTGCTCAGACGGCAGGACGTCCCCAAAGAAGCTGCGTTTGCAAGAGCAAATAACCGTCTCGTCTTTGGAAATAATTTGGACGGGCGCACATCTGGCCATCGATGGGCTGCCACATCTGGCAAGCGATATTTTCCCCCCCTCCCCAAATGGGATAACAAGGTGGGGGGGGAGGGCACCCCCATAATCCTGGACCACCCCCACTTAAGATCCGGTGGCTTCCTACCCCCCATCCCAGGCGGCAACCTCCTCGGGGCTGTGATTTGGAGCGGCTGGGGAGCATGGGGCGTTGTAGTCCAGTCCAGGGAGAGGGTGCCTGGGAGGGGCGTGAGGGGAGATAACCCCCTCCCTTTTTTTTGCAGAAAGAAACCTCTCAGGCAGACGGAATGTAACCTGCCTTGTAATATACTGTAATATTCTCTGGTCCTTTTTGCCGCTTGCGTTTTCATTCAAATGTCTCGTGTTTCAGGGCAGCGAAAGGATTCTGAGGGAATATTTTATGGCCGCCATTTTGCGCACCACTGCAAATTTCGGGGTGTTGCATGAGGCGTCGCCAAAGAGGTGTTCTGGCACCCCAATTTTGACCTGGGTAGTGGATTAGTGCATTTTTTGAAATTCCCATCATGTGCTGAGACCAACGTCTCTCAAGTGTGGCCTTTTTAAGATGGGTGGACTTCAACTCCCAGAATTCCCCAGCCAGCAACCCTAAATCCTAACATGGTTTGTTTTGGCATCAGAGCTGCAGGTAATCCTCGACTTACCAGACTTCAAAATTACAAAGGAACGGGGGAAAGTGACTTACGACCATTTTTCACACTTACGACCGTTGCAGCACACACACCCCAACAGTCACGTGATCAAAATTCAGAGACTTGGCAACCGACTCGTAGTTATGACGGTCGCAGTGTCCCCAGGTGTGTGTGTGTGTCATGTGATTTCCCCCTTTTGCGACCGGCAAAACCAATGGGGGAGCCAGATTCACTTAACAACCGTGTGAATAGCGTTAACAGCTGCAGGGACGGACAAAACCACGGTGGCAAGAAAGCTCATCAAATGGCCTCGCTTATCAAATGTCTTGCTTAGCAGCGGAAATGTTGGGCTCGACTGTGGTCGTAAGTCGAGGACTACCTGTATGGGTACCGTATCTTTGCCGAGAGTGGGCCGGCAAGACGTGGCTGGCAGCTTGAACATCAGCGCAGGCCGTTTCTGGCTCTGCCTGCTTGGCAGCTGCATTTTATGGGCTCCCCCTGGGCACCCTGGCATTTGGGGACCCGCATTTCTGGAGAGATTTGAGGCTGGCAGAAGGATCCCCGTCGTTCTTCCCAGCAGGCGAAACCTCCGGAGGCTCTTCGGCTCACCTGTTCCTCCCCTCACCTGTTCTGCTCCCTCTTCTCCTCTCACTTTCTTTGCCAGCCACCGTGGCTGGTGCCAGCCAACCGTCAGGGAGTGGGAGAAGACAGGCTGCAGCCTGCCTTCGCTTTGCCCAGGGCTGTGAGCTTGTGAGAAGGTGGGGAAGAGGTTTGGGGCAGGGGCGGCGGAACACCTCGCAACCTGTACGGGCAGGTAATCCGCTCAGCCAGCCACCTCCCTCGCCCCGTCATCGCTTGTCGGCGGGGGAAGGGTGTGTGTGGAGGGGTGATGAAATTTTGCTAGGGCTGGAACTGGGGCGATGCTTGCCAAGAAGCCATTTCTGGAAGGGAGGGAGGAAGGAAGGAAGGAAGGAAGGAAGGAAGGAAGGAAGGAGCGATTCTCAGGTACGGAGGCCAGTTATGTCAATAGAGAGACCAGGCACTCCCCAAGTCCAGGAACAGGACAATGAAGCACCCCAGGGCTTGACCAATGACCCTAGAGGTAACCTTTGGAGTATCAAACACTTTGACCTCTAAATGGACAAATCCAGATGCAAGTGGCTGGAATACAGGTAAACAGGTATTCTAGCGATAGGTATTCTAATCCTTGATTGACAACCATTCATTCATTTAGTGACTGTTTGAAATTACAATGGCACTGAAAAAAGTGACTTAAGACCGTTGCATTATTTTTATTTTTATACCCTTAATATACATAAGTATTCAATAAACAGTGTATTTGTCTGAGTCATTATACATATACATCATAATAATCTTTACTTACATATACCGGTAGTAATATTCTTCCCACTTCTAATTTCTACTTGCATTATCTATTGGTAAAACAAATCCCAAGTTAAAAGTATATTCTGTGTCTTCTTTATCCTTTTATCTTTAAAGTTAGCCTCTCCATTTCCGCACACGCTAATATTTTTTAAATTATATTTTCATCTGGAGGAGGACCGTTGCATTACTATAGTATCAAGAGAGGATATATTTCGGGGTCTTTTATTTTACAAATAAAATATAAAATAAAATAGATGAAAATATAGAATAATTTTGTAAGCCAGATGTTTATAAGGCAGAGATGAGATCCCCAATCTTTGTGGACCCCGGGAGAGGAGATGGTTGTGGGTGACGGGCGGGCACAAGTGTGCCCACTAGCAGAAGTGAGGATGCACCTACGTGCTCGCCTGACACTTCTGCAGCCGGTTCTGAACGGCTCAAGGCCCACTAATGGGTCGCAGCCTGGGGATTTTGGGGGACCTACCACTGCAAAAGCTGTCAGAAAATATTTGTGCGACATTTTGTAAAATAAAGACCCTGAAATAAAACCTTGCTTTATACAATAATAATGCAATAATATGTGTATTAACAGAATTCATGGGTATGAAATTCTGTTTTGCACAAACATGCACACAAAAAACCTCCAGTATGAAAGGAGGAACAGAAAAGACACAGACCACTAGAGGTCGCTAGACTTTTAGCCTGCTTGGCTTAGGCTGCTGGGAGTTGTAGTTCTTGGGAGCAGTTGCTGCTGGTTATCACCCACCCACCACTGGCAACTGCAAGAGAGGGAAGCTGGTTTTAAACGGCAGAGACCCCGTGCCTCCCCCTCCCCCTCCCTTCCAGCCCCCTGCAATTGGCTGCCAGAAGCACAGAACAACAAAACGCCAGTTTCTCTGGCTCCCGTCATAAGTGGAGGATCCACAGCAGAGGAAGCTTTGTCCCATTTTACGACCTTTCTTGCTACAGTTGTTAAGTGAATCACTGCAATAGTTAAGTTAGTCACACGGTTGTTAAGTGAATCTGGCTTCCCCCAGTGACTTCGCTTGTCAGAAGGTCGCAAAAGGGGACCGTCATAGGTATGAATCAGCCGTTCAAATTTTGATCCCATGACCCTAGACACAACGGTCATAAGTGTGAAAAACTATCTTGTCACTTTTTTTCAGTGCAGCTATAACTTAGAACGGTCATTAAATGAGCTGCTGTAAATCAAGGACTACCTGTAAGTGCCAAGCCGGGTTTTGAAGAGGGTGGAGGAGGGCATGATGGAGGAACCGCTAAGACAGTTGTTTCCTGAAATCAGGTAGTCCTTGACTTACAACCAGAGTTTCTATTGCTAAGCAAGAAGGCTGTTAAGTGAGCTGCATCTGATTTTTGCAACCTTTTTTTTAGCCAGGGTTGCTAAGCGAATCCCTGCAGTTGTTAAGTGAATCACGGGGTCCTTAAGTGAATCTGGTTCCCCCCAATGACTTTGCTTACGGGAAGCCTTGGCAATCGAAGGACCCTGGCAACCCTCCACCCGTCCT
Source organism: Pseudoxenodon macrops (assembly GCA_032467955.1). Classification (NCBI taxonomy): domain Eukaryota; kingdom Metazoa; phylum Chordata; class Lepidosauria; order Squamata; family Pseudoxenodontidae; genus Pseudoxenodon; species Pseudoxenodon macrops. The sequence goes on along the minus strand of JANHFT010002243.1, from coordinate 35,306 downwards.
AAAGGCCCGCCGGTTGCTACGTTCATCGGACGGCTGTACGGATGCTGTGATGGTCGTAAGCACGAAGACTGGTGGCACGTCCCTTTCCCCCAGCGCCACCGTCATCTTTTGAGGCTGGAGCACCAACCTGAGAGCAGCTGGTTAAAGCCACGTTTTACAACTTTGACTGCCAGAATGGCCGGCTAGGGAATCCTGGGAGTTGAAGTCCATGCTTGGTAGAGAGAGTCCCAGGTGTGGTGAGGCAGGGAGGATGCCTAGGTCCCCCGAACCGGTTATTGCTTAATGACCGCAATTGGGAGAGCCGAGGTTACAGTCATTGAGCTCAGCAGTCACGTAACGTCTCACTCAATGACTACTTAGCTCAACCACCGAAGATTCCGGGATCCATTGTGGTTGTAAGTCGAGGACTTACCCCTATGCCACGTGACCCACCCAACTCTTCCCAACTGGTTCAAGATTCAGGGCAGGCCAGGTGGGTGGAAGGGGGCCCGCCTGGTTCTGGGTGCCATCTCCTTGGCATCTCCAGGAAGGTTCCCAGAAGATCCTTCCCTAACATCCAACCACCCATCATCCGAACCCATCTTGCCCAGAGATGCTCTCCAGTGGGACTGGACTCCAACCCCCATAATCCTTAGCCAGCGTGGGCCACTGGGCTGCTGTTCCAGTATATTTAGATTTGGGGGGGGGGAGCTGGGAGCTGCTTTTTGAACTGGGTGGACCAAGAGTTCAAGTCCAGCCAATGTCTCCCAGGTCTCAGCAGGTGGGAATTCAACAGGTAGAGTTCCAAACTTTCAGGGCAGCAGTTCCGGGTTGCCTCCTTCCCACAGGGAGAGAATCCAAATCTATGTAAGGAAGGCGGGGCTTGCAACCAGTGGGCGTGACCAAAGGAGGGCGTAGCCCAACATGATTGTAATGTCAGCTCTTTGAAAGTGGGCGGGGCTATCGCCTGCTTGGTGGCCACTGGGACCACGCCCCTATTTCTAGAGCGATCTATTCGTGGCCGGGAGGGGGAGGGCCGTACCATTTTAAAAACAGTCAGATGGTGCGTTTTTTTTCTTTTCGAAACCCACCGCGCCTCAAAGCGCGGCTTCTTGGCCTCCCGCCCTACTCCACCCACACCCTTCCACTTGGTTCCTCCCTCCGTCCCCCTTTTTCCCTCCTCCACATGGCCCGTTCCAATTTTGACGCATTGCAGGTGAGAGGCGACCAATGGCCGCGGAACTCTCATCCTGCGCCTCTTCCCGCAGCCAATGGGAGCGCGCGAAACAAATACGAGCTCGCTATCCTGTGTCCTTCCGCCGGCAGGCGACTGCAGGGGAGGGGCGGGACGGGAAAGAAGCGCGAGGAGCCAGCGAGGGGAGGAAAGTAGTCCCTTCGGCCCTCTCCCCGCCCGCAGGGAGGAAGTGGGCGGGGCCTTCCGTAGGGGCAAGAGCTGATTGGGCGCGGCGGCGTCCGCGGGGCGGGGCGTCGGGGGGAGGAGGCCGCGTCGGGGCGAGGCCGGAGGCGGCGGTTGGCGGAGGGATCCGGCGCGCGCAGTGAGGATCCGTGAAGCGGCCTTCGGTGCGTCCCGGCTGGTGCGGCTCCTGCCTCCCTCGCGACGCCGTTGCTGCCCTCGAAGCCTCCGGACGCCGCCGCCTCCCCGAGCCGGACCCGACAATGGTGAGGGGACACCGTCGCCTTTACGTTGGGGGACGGACAGACGGAGTACAACGCCCATGCTTCCCGGCTGAAAGCCGCGGCGGATGGGTCTTGTAGTCCTAACCCCCCCCTCCCCCAGAAGGATGCAGGAGGATTTCAGGGGCTGCCTGGTTATTTAGGGGGAGGGGAGGCCCTTCCGTGGGGGAGGGGGGCAAGAGAACGACCCCTCCCCTTGTTGCGGGGTGGGGCCCATAAATGGGGGGAGGGGGAGCAGCGTCTTATCCC
>JANHFT010002242.1:141013-151885 GCA_032467955.1 Pseudoxenodon macrops | reverse complement strand
CCACTCTATAAAGACTTAGCAAGACCACACCTAGAGTACTGCATCCAGTTTTGGTCACCACTATAAAAAAGATATTGAGGCTCTAGGAAAAGTGCAGAGGAGAGCAACCAAAATGATTAGGGGACTAAAACATATGAAGAACTGTTACAAGAACTGGGCATGGCTAGTGAAGAGAAGGACCAGGGGGGACATGATAGCAGTGTTCCAATATTTGAGGGGCTGCCACAGAGAGGAGGGGGGTCAAGGTATTTTCCAACACACCTGAAGGCCAGACAAGGAATAATGGGTGGAAACTGATCAAGGAGACATTCAACCTAGAAATAAAGTGGAACTTTCTGACATTGAGAACATTTATTATTGTTGTTGTTATTGTTGTTGTTGTTATTGTTATTGTTATTGTTATTATTATTATTATTTCTTTTATTCATTGAACATGAAACTCAGTCAACTGAACAATCACAAATACACTGGTGCTAATGGTTGTTTTACGGGCTGCTATTATTATTACTGTTACTGTTACTGTTACTGTTATTATTAAATTTATATGCTGCCCGACTGCCAGCAGCTAATAAATAATACCTTGATTTCAGTAAAGCATAGATAAAGATTGCTTACCTATGATTCCTCATCAAACTGATGCAAGTATCGAATAGGGTGCCACAATGCTCCACTTTAAACTTCTATTTATTAATATTTTTATAGAAAACTTAGATAAAGAGATGAAGGGAATGCAGGGATGAAGGGATTTCTGGAAAAATCACTGAGATAGTTAATGCTGTGAGAATCAAGAATAATATTTAGAAAAATCTTGAAGGGTTTGAAAAATGAGTTAAATGTAACAGAATGAAATTTAACAAAGAAAAATATAATGTTCTGCAATTAGGGGGCTAGAAACCAAAGACTGAAGGAATTTGGTATGTTTGGCCTTGAAATGATCGAAGTGGGATGTTAAATCTAATGCTATAGATTCTATTCTATAGAATAGGAAGTATCTGGCTCAACAGAAGTAACTGTGAGAGGGATCTAAGTGTCCTAGTGGACCACTGCTTAAGTATGTATCAGCAGTGTGGATCATCTGCCACAAAAGCCAACACAATTCTAGGCTGCAAACACAGAGAGTAGTATCAGGATCACAATAAGTACTGCTTTATACTGCACTAGTAGCTGGACACCCATGCTTCGCTACAAAACTGTGTGATCAGGCTTGATAAATTGACAGTTAAAGCTTGAAAATTAATGAGTAGTTATGGATCAGGCTTGATACATTGACACGTAAAGCTTGAAAATTTATGTAGAATGTGTAATTCCTTAGCATCAGAGCATGTTAATATAAGGTAACTGGCAGTTGGAACAGAGTTCTTTTCAGGTGGGGAGGGGGAGAAGAACATCTAACTCCTTAGTATGAGAGCATGTTAATATAATATAAGAAATAATAATGATCTGATGGTCATTTCAAAAAATCCTTTTTTAGTGAGCACCTAGAAGCGAATAGGAACATATGTGCCAAGTTTCAAGTTTGTAGGCTTTACAGTTCTGGAGATTTTATGATGAGTGAGTGGTATTTGGCTTTTATATATATAGATTAATCAGGCCTCACCTGGAATATTGCATCCAATTCTGGTAACCACAATACAAAAAAAGTGCTAATACCCTAGAAATAATGCAGAGAAGAGCAACAAAGATTATAAGGGGTCTGGAGGCTAAGCTGTATGATGAACAGCTAAAGAAACCAGGCATGTCTAGCCTAATTGAGATAAGGATTAGGGGTGACATGATAGCTGTCTTCCAGTACTTCAAGGGCAGTTACAGGGAAAAGTGTATTCTCCACAGCACCTGCAGCAGGTCAAAAAGCAATGGGTGAAAGCTTGTTAAAGAGAAACCCATCCTAGAACTAAAGAAGAATTTCCTGACAGTGAGAATAATTAGTCAATGAAATAGCTGGCCTCCTGCAGTTCTGGGTGCCCCATCACTGGAGGTCCTCAAGAAAATGTTGTTTTATCTGGAATGGTATAAGGACTCCTTCTTTGGGCAGGGAGGTGGACTAAAGACCTCCAAGGTCCCTTCCAGCCTTATGATGCTATGCTATGCTATGCTATGCTATGCTATGTGATATGACCACAGCTTAAATTTCCTTGCATGCATCTGATTAACCAACTGTGATACATAAAGGTTTATGCAATCAAAAATTGGTTGTGGCAAGAAGGCTTTTTTCCCCATTATATAAATTAATCAATTCAAGGTATTAATTTACCACCCTCCATCTCTTTTTAACAATTTATAATGTAGCTTTTAGGACAGATCGTTCCAAGATAGTGTCATGGCCCCATCAGAGCCTGAGTCCGCATAGGATGAGCTACAGCTGAGGCTGAAGGAGGTTGAGAGGGCGGCCTCGTTGGCTCCAGAGGAATACAGCGAGGAGCAGAAGGAGGCAGCCCTGGGTCCTTCAGCCCTGGGATGGCTTGCCAGCAGGGAAGAATGGGGAGGGGATGACCAAGAGAGGGGGGAAGAGAGGGCAGGCAGTAGAGATGAGGAGTGATGGAGCTCAGGCGACAAGCAAGGACGGCCCCCTCCTTATCCCCGAGCACAAAGAGTGGAAAGGAGTCAGGGGCAGCACAGGCTGATCTGACAACTCAGGAGGAGAGTGCCCCATCCCTCTTCACAAGGCACACCTGGGGACTAAGATTTAAGCAGACGCTGTAGGGAGAGGCGCTTGTCGGGAACAAGCACTAAATTCATGGAGCTTTGTGTGCTGTTGCCGACTTCTGGAATTCACTGGACTTCTTGCCTTATTGCTGCCTTGTTCCTTTGCCTTACTGGACTTTTTGTCTTGAAGCCATCATGCTAACTGTGTTTTGCTGGACTTTTGTGTGAGTGCTTTTCCATAAACATAGGAGTGTTTGGTGGAAAGTTAGAGCAATAAAGGGGAGTTTGAACTATCAGCTGGCTGGGTTGCCTCTATGCCTTGCCCTGGGTCACCACAGATAGTATCCAGTAACATGCAATGGTATTAAAATGCAATAAAAGGAATGCTGAAAATAGTAAAATAATTCTTTCTCTAATCAAATATAGTCTCATGTGCACTCCAACTGAGCGTCTCAAATGGCACCATTTCACTGAGAATTAGACCTTTATCAAAGGTTTCTCTATAGTGAAAGATCTGGGGAGGGAAGGGGCCATATTAGTTATCAGTGGTGCTGAAAACAGAAAAGTGTGCAGTTTGTAAGATAAAAAGGACAGCTGGCATCCTTGTTTACTGAAAACATCTGCCCAGATTTCTGCTTTTCACTCATTCCTCAGACTGTATATTTTAAATGATCATGATTCTCAGCAGGGCACCTCGCGATCCAGGTTTTATCTTGTCTACCTCCGTGCAAAGCAGTGTGTCAGTTTCTCTGCACCATCTACCTATCACCATAAGGACCCAGGGATGGTTTTATCCGTCAGAATTCTCATTTGCATTAATTCTACTTTTATCTCAAGATTCCAAAGGAACACAACCAGCATTTCAGAGGTATTTCAGTAAATTAGATGCAAGAAGATCCAGATAGCTTATTAAAGTGAGCTTTTCTCCATGGCAGTGTTTAATTAAGAGCTCACTAAAATATTTCTCTGAAAATGACACTGCTCAGAAGGCTTGGAAGAACAATAAAACTTCTTGGGTTTGCTTTGGAAACAGATGTGGGAGCTTTAAGCTGCTGCTAATTTGATCATGCCGAGAGCACTGAGAAAGCCAGAACCCCATCGGCATCCTGGTTTTTGGGTCAAGTGCAGTACAATAACAAAGGCATAATCAGACTGTTCCCTTTCTTGCTGCTTTCCCAATCAGGAAACAGGTAACAAAAATTAATTTTATACATCAAAAAAACAACTTGGAAACCAAAATAAATAGCATTTTAACATGTTTGGAGGTTGTAGGTAAACATAATCAAGGGAGGCGGACATCCATTTTGGAATGAATCTCTTTCAGTCAGGATTAGCTGTTTCCTTTCCTAAAAACTGCCTGTCCCTCAGTGTCATCTTTTTGGATAGAATTCTTTGCCTGGCAGCTGAGCAAGTACCACTCTTCCATGACAAGGATTGGAAATTACTCCTCTTAACTAATCATGTTTAAGCTGCAACCAATATTCCTCGTCTCTTCCTCTGGAATCAGTCAATCTGACAATGCAGTCTAGACTGTCCCATTGTATTCATTCGAGCCTGTTCCTTATTGGGTGCATCCTATTGTGTGCTTCACATTAACTTTGGTGCAAAATGTAGCAGTCAAAAATAATGCTGGGATCTAGAAAAAATGGCGATGGGATGGCGAAAGATGGGTACAGAAGCATGGAGTAAGTCAGGAAAGGTTCTTAGGCCATCACATTCAAGCCACTACATAGTGTAGAAAGTATTCCCCTGTACAGTAGGATTAAGAACAGCAGCTTGTTGAGCATCCGACTGCAATTCTCCTTTCCCCAATTGTCTAAATTGCTTTTCCTGGAATTGCCTTCCAGAACTGTTGGCTTGGGAACATGAGAACTGGAACTCCCATCTCACCTATTAGGCTTTAAAGCCTTGGATGGGAGCCAGGCCTCTTTCAGCACATTGTTGATGTGCCTCTGACAAGAACTTCTTATCCTTTGGGCAATTGGAATCAGAGTAATGCAGACATGAGCTGGGTGGAAACGGATCAATCATTATTGAACATAATTGAGGGCACTTCCACATGGCAAGTTTCCACTGCTCAATCCTTCCAGAACATTTGGAAGCCAGCTATGCTATTTTGAAGCTTCTGTGAGGAATGGCTTCATGAAACAGGACTCTCTAGAATGGAACACAGGAAGGTAAGGAGGGAGAGATGGACGAGGTATAGAATAGGATGACCAGCACAGATGTGATAGAGAGAGAATTGTTTTCTCAATGGTAGAATGAGAGGTATCCTAATTGAATTAAATGCAGGGCATCATAGAAGGAAATACGTATTTATATGGTCCAGAGTAAAGTGATGCCTTTGTTGTAATAGGGAAGATTCATGGAGGATCCGGCTAACAACAGTTACTAATACTGATAATTGTGATGGGTCCTTGGTATTCTCTGAGCTTGGTTGTTTTTTGTAGATGTTTAATTACCTGATCTAGGCAAGATCATAAGTGGAAGCCTGAGTTACAAATATTCTCCTTCATTAGTACTAATAATTGTTTCAGTCTCCTCAGTCATAGCTCGCAGAAAAATGACAACATAAAGGCTGTCATTCTCCAATCTGGGCTTATGGGCTTGCTCAAAACATTCATTTGACCCTCGTGAAACACAGAATGCTGAACTAGATGGCCAAATCCTGCAGGGGTTTTCTTTATGCTCTTATTTTTACTTCTGCTGACCTTAACATGTTGAGCCTGGCATGGAACACCATGAGCCAATCAGTGTTCTTTGCAACCAACTAGTAGAAGAGTGTCAAAATTCTCATTCACCCCCTGACTCTGACAGTTCCTGTAACAGAAAATTCACTCATCCTCCTCCACAAAAGAAGGAGGAAAAATAAATTTGTTCCTCAGTATTTTCAATACATGCTGCATGCATTTGTCTAATCACTTTGCAAAAAAATCTGAGCTGTTGGTACAATGTTTGGCTGTCAGAACATCATTCTTCCTACACATATATACCCACTTAACTGTGATGATGACATGGCAATGAGTTTCCAGCTAGGCACCTTCTCTATTGGCTGCAACTGAAGACTGAGGCACCATCTATGTATGTGCAGAGAGAAAATAATGGGTTGCTTGATCCCAGAATCTGGAAGATAGCTTCTTCTGCAAGAGTAAATGAACGCTGCATATATAATTAGGAAAAATCAAGGTAGGCAGGTTTTTCTAAAGGGGTATTACAAATCTGACTAGAAAGATTAAGATCAGGTTCACCGGTAAAGTGTACTGTGAAATCTGCTAACAAGCGAGCTTTGAGTTCAGGAGGTGAGAGGTAAGTTAAAGCAAGAATTCCAGCACAGAGGAACATGCATCCCCCCACAAGCCCTGCAGAGGTTTAGCATCACCAATTACAGAGCAGACAACTTGATATTTGACCTGGCTGCAACCGAACCGGAAGGAAATTAATTCAGCTGCCCAAGGGGAACTATGTGAAGACACAGCGATATGGCACCAGTGCCAGGTTGATGAAAATGCCATGTATGGTGGGGTGATTAGATTCCCACCCTGCAGCTGAGATTGAATGTGATGTAATATGATATTAATAATACATTAGATAGGTTGTAGTCTTTGCTGCATCCAGTAACTCCAACTCACAATTCTTCACTCCTGAACTGCACACAATGTACAAATAAATGTTCCCATAAGTGAAATCCAAAATTTTGTTTACAAACTGCAAAATTAGGAGCCCATTAACATGAAAACTATGAGAACTCTATGGTGCCATATTATGGCAATTTTATCATGGCTTTTATGCTTTACACACACAGAGATGCTTTACTCAAACTCAGATTTGTGCTTGTATGTATAATGTGTTTCATCAGTGTTGAATATCAGTGATTGTGTGACCTCTGTAGGTACCATACATTAAATAAACATGAGAACAGGCAAATGTGGCCAGCTCTTAAAATCTTATACAAGATGTTTGAAGAAGCGAAAAAACATTTGAAATGCTGAAAGACCACGCCTGCCATGGCTTTCAGTTTAGATTCTTTCTATTGCAGGAATCCAACAATACCAAGAATCCCTTGAGGAAGAGAACTGCATTATTAGCCTTGTCCTATTTCTTCAGTGTAGGACACATAAAGATCTGGCTCTGGTCATGCCAGGATCATTCATGCTTTCCATGGCAGCCCCTCTGGGAATGGCTTCTTTTTCCACTTGTGTGGGAGAGAAAGAAGGAGGGGGTAGCCCAGAGGAAAAAAGCTGCCACTTCTGCCCACTCTCAGAAACAGTCTTCAAGCTGACCATTTTTTTTAGCACAGGCAGCTCTTCATCAGAATAGGGTCATCCTCTGGAATAGATAATGAGAAGTTACAAAATTAATTTTGAATAGAGAGTAAGAAGAAGCATTGGGTTTTGCCAAAGCCTGATATGAATCAGGTCGTTCTAAAAAGATGTTGTGGCTCTCTAAAGGGAAAATAACATTATCTCCCAAGAAATTGGAACACAACCTGCACTTTCTCACAGCAATCTGGTATTTCCAAAGGCTCTAGAAAACAGCAAGACCTGCTTTCACTCTGGCTATATATATATTACAAAAATATCAAGGCTGATCTAGACCACGCTTTTCATTAAAAAGAAACCATTTACCAATGGTCTCCAATTAAGGTATTTTAGTGAAGGAATGCTGTTCTGTATGTTGTGATCTTTTACTCAATTTATTTTGGTTATCTAATATACACGAGCCGTCTCTTATATGGAAGAAAAGCAGGGCCTGAAATTTCCTCAAGAGATTCTTCAGATAGCTGAAGACATATCAGAAAATACAGATCAAGGTTCCTCATTATGGTTTTCTGATACTTATCTTAAAGGCCAATTATTTATTTACTGTTTGCTATATCTCTGTTGGTATAATCCATTGAAGACATACTTTAAGGCAACAGCTTCCTAGGACTCCTGATGATACAGTGGTTAGAATGCAGTATTGCAGGCAAACTCTGCCCACAGCCTGGAGTTAGAACCTTATGGGCTCTAGGTTGATTCATCCTTTCATCCTTACAAGGTAGGTAAAATGAGGAGCCAGATTGATGGGGTCACTATCCTGACATTGTAAATAGCCCAGAGAAAACTGAAATGCATTGAAATGCACCATGGGCCAATGTATAAGTCTAAGTGCTATTTCTATGCCTCAGCAAAAGGCAAGACTGCCTTTTAATTGAACTTTGTTTTCAAAGTATCAAATCTGGGTGGGTTGGATTAATACTAGTTGCTTTCGCAAATTTATTTTAATGAAAAAAATGTTGATAAACTGCTTGTGTGAAAAAGGAGTGTTGAAAAGATGCTACTTTCCTTTAACACTAATTAAAGTGAATTTGAAAAATTAAAAAAGCATGGTGACAGCTCCAAACAGTAATTTTGCTAACTGTTCCTCAAAGATCATGATAATGCTATAAGCCTGCAGAATTATGTGAGATTCCACATTGCTCACAGGTGATTTCTGGATATCTCAGGAAAAGATGTAAGAGATTTCAGCAGTTTCATAGAAAACTGTAGGAGATTTCAGATTGGTGAAATTATGAGATCTTGGTTATATTGAAACATTTTGAACTTATGACCAAACTACTTTGAGATCCCTGGAGTAAGTCATAGGAATGAACAAATTGCTCAGATATTTTTTTTTAAGAAGAATCATAATGGGATACAGTTGCCTTGATGCTATTCCAGAAATAGCTCATAATTTGGAACCTCAGAATCTATGACTAAAAAGGTTACTATGGACTCTGGTTAATTTTATGAAATCTGCTCCCCCTCCCCCTCCCCACTTAGTTTCATACTCATTTTAGCTTAGCACTAATTATAACTGTGCAAAAAACATTACATGCTTTACAACACAGAAATTTCATTAGCAGTCTGCTGGAGTGTGACACCACATATGCTAGCAAAATTGTTGGCATTCTTACCTACTACAAAACCAAGGAGAAAATTAGTTTGCTCTCAACATTATTATTCTATGCAGTTAAGACTGTATTTCCCAACAGAATCATTAAAGGCAGCCTAAGACATTTTCTGCAGCTCTTTACATTCTTAAGAGAGCAGTTATCCACATATCTTAAATTCTGTAAAGCAACATTTAAAAATTTGACGACGGTGGTGACCATGATACAAAAACATCCTAACTTGAGAAAAAACCAATACGGTTAATCTTTTCCAATGAATTGAATTTCCTTTATTATATTCATTTATCAGAAAATCTCTTTTATGATATGGCATAAAATTCAAAAGGAAACAATGCAGAGAAGTCAGTGCATGGCCTGGGAATCCGTCTCCTGAGGGTCAATAGCTTGATCCCCAATTTAAGCTTTTGCTGCAGCTCAGTTTAGTCTCCTCAAAAAGTTAGCAATGCTGTGTGAGCAGACAAAGGAAATGCAGGAAGGGTGTCATTCCATCTCGCTTCCCTTTACACTGTTTTGCTTGCAATTTTGAGGGGATAATGGCAGCCTGTTCGTATCTGCTACTGTTAACAGTGACAGGAGTGGGAACGGAGCCTATTTCAATTTTCTTCAAGTAGCTAGCATGTGTCCAAATATATGCAGGCGAACCAGATTAAGTGCCATTAGGTGAAGGGCACTTTATCACAATATGTTGATTGCACTAGCCAACCACCAGAGCTATGCCTTGGAAGGAGGCCCCTCCTAGGCTCCACTGCTTTGTTGTTGTTGTTTATTTAAGCTATTCTAGCATACTTTTTAAAATAACAAACTCAAGATGGCTAACAGATCTACAGGAAAACAATGAACCATATGTTTACCATAAACAATTAACAATTATACAAAAGATTAAATCTGTGGGTTTAAAAAAAAAAAAAAGCTATTTGCTTTATATCTCATTTAATCCAGAGCCACAACTGTATATTTTATCAAGAACATTTTTATAATGACATCTTTCTCTCTTTCCTCTTTCCTCTCCAAAGATGAATCACAAACACTTGGAGACTGATGAACCCAAAAATGACTCCATCTGTAGGACAACCATGGGACATGTTATGTGCCAACCCATATTTCCTAATCTGCCTCACCTTCATTTTGACACAACTACTTAAAATATGGTGATATGAGCATGCATGACTGATCAAATGAATCAATAGGGATTGATTGCCATTTAAAGCAAGTAAGTAAACATTACTCAAGTTTCATACAGTGTTTTTCTGCATCTGATTCACACGTGTTAACCCAACCTGTTATCTGGCTCATTTCAATAACTCTCTGAAATGATCCCATATAGTACATTTGACCACACTGCTTTGTTTCAGAAATCAAGTCCATTCGCTAAACCGGGGGTGTCAAACTCACATTGTCACGGCGGCCTCACGTGACGTATCAGGACTTCCCCCCCCCTTCGCTAACCAGGCGTGGGTGTGGCCAGCACATGACGAACCTGGCCTGTGGGTCCGGAGTTTGACAGCCCTCCACTAAACTGTCTTTCAGGATGTTCAGCAACATCCATATCCTGCTCAGTGGGCTAGGTCTCTAATTCTGACCATATTAGTCCTGCAGGACCCAACACAGCCTCCCATTTTATAACTTCAATTAGGGATTACCAGATTTCCCTGTACCTCTAATTTGGAACATATGAGATACATCAAGCAGCTTCAACAACATCAGGCTCTCTTTCATGCTTTTCTTTTTGCTTGTGAGTGAGCTTGTGACGCAGACTTTCCAAAGGCTTCACCCTGAGGGGTTCCCATCAACGACATAAAAAGAAGCTCAAAAGCAAATGACTTTCAGTTTATCCTTGGTCCTTTTGCTGTTCTTCTTTCAGGCATTCTCAGAGGGAGGGAGGCAGGGAGGGAGGGAGAAAACCTCCTTTAGTTGCTACACCCTAGTATCACAATGCTAAAATCAAAGAAACCAATGACACTCATTCCCCCCACTCACTAGCAGAGATGGGTTCCTACCAGTTCGGACCTGTTTTATAGAGTAGGTAGTATGCCTCAGGTGACGTCATAGAACCGGTTCTGGTTCGTGGAAGCTGGCATCTTTTTTGTGGATTTTTTTTTTAAAATGTAGATTTTTTTCGGGTTTTTTCTTCTTCTGCACATGCCCCCCGCCTCTAGCTTTCTTACCTTGAAGCTCTTAGAACTGAACCGTGAACCGCTGGTTGCAACGCATGGCTTCCTTCAGCTTTTTTAAAGCTAAAAAAGAATACCAGGCAGAATCAGTTGCTCACCAAGGAGATGGTTTGCATTGCAGCCTGC
>JANHFT010002242.1:90722-109573 GCA_032467955.1 Pseudoxenodon macrops | reverse complement strand
TTGTGGCTCTGTGAGGTTCATGCTTGTTGTTGCAGGGGCCATTTTGTGTGCTTTTGCATTGTGTGTGAGTCAGTTGTTTGGCTTTTGTGTTGTTTGTGTGTGAAGTGTAAAAGTTGGTTTTTGAGCTCATCCAATCACATGACCACCAAACCAAACCACACCCACCAAGCCACGGCCACAAAACCAGGAGGGAATTTTTTTAGGTTTCACCATTGCTCAAAAGCAACCCTCTGCGCATGCGCAGAGGTTTATTTTCGAGGCAATACCCAGATGCGATAGGGGCACACATGCGTGCTGTGCTTGCACGCAAAACACACACTTCTATCATGACCCAAACCGGTAGGAAAAGTAAGGAGAACCCACCCCTGGTATGGCCTAGCCTGCTAAAATCAAAACAAGCTCTGGTTTCCTGGAGAACGCAATCTTTTTCAGAAATCTGATAACCCTGCTTGCCTAGTCCTTGAACCCTAAACACAGGGTGTTCGGTGTGACCATACACTTTTTAGCAGCTTTGCTGTAACAAGTGATTTGACTCAGGATTGCCTGAGGCACCACCTGAGACATTGAGCAGGAGAACACCTCTGTTGTGTGGGCTGTGCAGACCATTCAAAGGGGTGTTTTCTAAGGCATGTTGTACAACTGAAATGCTCCTGAAGCACTGAGCAACACTTGTTCCCCCAGCTGTCTGTGCATTTGTGTCAATGCACACATCACACTTCCACCGGTATGCCAGCCAAGCGGAGCAGAAAAGGAATTCCGGATGGATGGCTGAAAGGCTTTTAAAGTAAATTTGGTGATACAGAAAGTTCCCAAGGGATTTGTAATACTGTAATCCCAAATCAATCTCCCAATTTTTTTTTTACAATTTTCAAGATAATTTATCATGCTTAATCTAAGAAAATTATATGACATTGATGAGATTTCTTTGCTGTTAAATGAAATGGATATACACCTTATTTTAAATGTTTAATAGTCTTAACTGAAAAATCTTGGTATTTTAGAAAGGAGTGATTGAACTTTACTCATCTGGGACCTAACTGACACTTGTAATCTGTTTGAAAAATGTATTCATTTTAACCCTATAAAACTTTCTGCCTTTTTGTTTTTTGGGCAAATTTATCAACAAATTTCAAAATGAAAGTATGGAAAAGAAGAAGAAAAGATATAGTAAGTTTTAAATACAGGTCTGAGATATGTTCAATGAAACATGGCATTTCCTTATCGTAGGAATTGTCTTACCGGTAGTTGAAAAACATCCAAATAAAGATTCAGATTTGACACTGTAATGCTTAATATTTTAATGTTTATAAAAAATTACTTGAACCCATGTAAAAGAGCAGTAGAATTGGGAGTTGGAAAAAACCCAACATTTGTGTTGGGTTTAAAGAATTTAATTTTGTCATCAAGCTGTAATAATATAAAATATTGCTGCCACTTAAGTTTAATTTTAGTCTTGCACAAAAAAGAGTCATGATTAAATTTTGAATTTAAATTTAATTAAGTTAAATCATTTGTAATAATTATTTCTAAATATCTTCCTCTTGGATTAAGTCCAGTCACTCTTGAAACACTTTCTTTGTCAGTGTTAATTATTAACACAGCAGAAAATGTGACAAGTTCACTTCTCAACTTAGTGTGAGTTCATTTAATTCAGATTTCAATTTCAATTGAGCCATATCTCTAGTTGTACTTTTAAGAAAATGAGCAAATCATCTTGAAACAAATCCATTATGGTTAAATTCTATTTTTATACCTCGGCCTTAAATATTTTTATTCTATCATTCTCTGCTTCTATAATGTTCCCACATAGTTATTAAAGTTGTGGATCCTTCTAGGGGAAAATGTACTAGTTCTCATTAGTACATAATACACAGGGATTCAGAGCCAGGTGTTTTGAGATGTAACTCTCTGACCTGCACTGGACAGTTTCACTTTCTCTGTCAAATGTGTAACTTCTCCATGTGAGACTGAAATACAATCTGAAGGTCCTCTTGGCCTCATAAATCAAAGAACAGGTGGCAGCTGTGGTCTTAAAGGGCCTTTGCACAGGTTCATGTTCTGCATCAGTCACACTTGTTCCTGGACTGGGAGGGCCTCTATGGTCATCTTTCAATTGGATTACTGCAATGTGCTCTACACGGGGCTGCCCTTGAAGACTACTCAGGAGCTGCATCTGATATAGAATGAGTGATGTGGACAGTGATGGGTATGTCTCAGTATGTACACATCTCTAGTGTTTTGGGAGCTGCACTGGTTCCCAGTTGGCTTTTGGTTGTCTTTCTGCTACTTTATGATAGTAGCTGTTCTACCTGCAGTTACCTTGCTCTCAGATCCCTAGAGGAGAGACATTTGGCCACCCCTCAAGAGAAGGGGCTGCAAACAGATGCCCTGTTGGTATCTTCATGTCTTTTTTAAAAAATTCTTTTCCTTCTTCTCTTTGCCTCATAATATTGGTCTTTACTGGTCTGTGGCCTTTTGAATTCGTTATTTGGATCCTGGTGAAAACCTCTTCTCTCATGATTTAAAATAGCGAACTTCAGCTTCGGAATATTTCAACTGCATTTTAAGGAGAGAAATTCTAGCTGCAAAAGCATTTTAGAATCGATTATGCAAGGAGATAATACAGCTCACTGGATAGAAGAGGGGGAAGGTTATGGTCTTCCCCTCAGACAAACAAAATGCATTGTGCGCTGAAGGAAGCAACCAATTTACTTCTGCATAGAGTGGTGATGGTGGAAGGAATGGCCTGTTCAGAGAGTTGCTTGATGCCTTGTCAGTACGCTTTTGCAGAAACTGAAAGGTGACACAACTCTGCAGGCATACTGATTAGAATTTCAAGGTTGAGTCCCAAAGTCCTGAGTATGTTTTGTCAGACAGAGCAGCATACCTGAATTGCCAGATGCTTTAACAGCAATACAACCTCTTTGCTTCACCTCTCTCATTCTGGAGGCTTTCTTATAAACTCAACATCAATAAATTGCTTTCAGGTTATGTTTGTGTTTGGCTCATTTCCTAAATGTTGAATTTGTCTTTGTCCCCACTGCTAAAACTGGCATGAGACAGAACCAAAGTCCTCTCTGTGCAACTTTTTACTCTAGTTAACACCCATGATTAAATTAATGCTGTTAATAATATATGACAAGGGAGGTTCTGGCAGGCACTCCAGCTCTTAGCCAATGCTTTCTGTTCAGCATAAAATTGCTTTTCACTCAAAACAATTGTTGCTCTCCTTCTGTTTATATAGGCTGAAACCTGTTGATAATAAATGCCAGTATTTGTTGGGGGGGAGCCAGTATTCAAGATATTGTACCATTTGATGAACAGGATCTTTATGCTTCTTGGGAGATGGACAGGGGACTACAATTTATTATCTAGGATTTCATGGGGTGCAATAAATATATAGCTTGCTCTTCATCCCCCCATTTGTCTTTTTAAGTTTGATTCTTGGTGTCTTCATGGATATGTTTATGTCATTTCCTTGGCAACAATAGGGAAGTGGTTTGCCACAGCTGCTGCCTGGGAGACTATTCCTTATTTTGCTTTTTTGTCTGCCCAGCACAACCTGCAGTCCTGTTATTCTTTGGAAATCTTATTTCCAAATACTAACAAGGCCAAACTCTGCTTAGTCCCTGCTCCAATAGGATCATCCAGACGCTGCCACCTGCAGAAAGACGTAGCTTTTACAAAGAGGTATCATTTTGTAGAGCAGTGTGGTGACCTAGTGGTGAAGACGTTTGCCTCCCACTTGGAAGGTCGAGAGTTCAATTCTAGGTAGTGGCAGATGTTTCTCTCCTAGGACGCAAAGAAAAAATATCTGCTGCAAATTCCACATGGCATCAAGAAGGCTATTTGGCCAGTAAGCACTCAGCTCCATCCAGTTGCCCCAACTGTACCCTGAATTAAGGGATTATAAGGTCATAAAAATGTTATCACATTTTGTAGTGTGGTGACAACCCCCAACCAAGATCTACTGATCCCTTCAGCAAATCCTGGCAGGCCTAAATGTAATCCCAAATGGACCCAATCACTCACACAGGATTAAACAAACTCTCTATCCAGTTTGTTGTGTCTTGGGAATTCCACAACCGAGTCAATGGATCAATTTTGTGCATCTAGTTCAAGAAACCTGGAAGGAAAGACAAGTCCTCTCAGATTTGCCCTTCCTTGTAATGAAGTACTCAACCACATTCCTTGTCAACGTTTTCTTTGATTGCTTTCAGTCAAATAATGATGCTCTGGACAGATACGTGTGACAAGACAACAGTGAGACGTGCATCTAAAAGGCATCCTCAAGGTCATAATAGGAGATCCATCGTTGATACATCAGCCATATTGCATGTTGCCCCTCCATCCCCCAAGAAGTGCTGATGAGCACTAATGAAGAAAACACAGGATAAACATGAAGATCTACCAATGTCATTTTTGTTTTTATTCTTTTATTCTATTATGTGTTGACTATAAAGTCACCTAAGTTGAATATTTCTGTGTTCTTCAAAATTTGTGCATCTCAACGATAGCAGACTTTACATTACAAAAAGTTAAACAGGTTACTTAATGTGCCTCCAAGATGTTGACTACACAGTTGTCATAAAAAGACAGTTACCAAATTTAATCTAAAAAATTTCAGCCAATTAATCACTCTAGAAATATATAACAATGCATGCTCTGTACACAACTTAGGTTATTCTTCATAACAAACACAATGTAAATTGAAAAGAAACCGAGCAACAGGGCAAAAAAAACAGGGAGAAAAACAAGATCAAGTAAGCATCTGGTTGGAAAGCACTGTTAAATTTCAATAACGGGCAGTACCTGGACTGATACTTGAGTCATTCTATAGGTCAGGGTGGGGAACAATGTCCCTTTTATGACTGGGTCAGGAATTCTGGGAGTTGAACTGCACAAGTCATAAAAGGGCCATAGTTCCCCACCTCTCTCAAAGAGGAAGATTCCCCTTTCAGTGTTTTAATCACTCCCTTTTTGGGACCAAAAAAGATAACATATTCTAAAGAAAGGAGTATGCTAAGGAGGAGTTTTTCCAACTATGGGTTTAGGGTTAGCCATGTAATATGCTTTGGCCTCAGCTGTCACAACTGCATTTTTAACAGGAATCTGGCAATAGGCCAAATAGAACTGGGAATGGCCAAAGCTAATCACAAAAATCTAGATCAAACATTCTCTAATGGACCATGATATATGAAGGCTATGTTTACTATTTATTAAGTTATTAAATTTTGATCCTGATTTTGCTTTTAGTAAAAAAATGATACTTTATTGGTATTAATAGTTTTAGATACTTTTACTTTGTTGTAATTTTAGATGTTATCATATTTAATATAGTGTTTACACTGCAATTTAATACGGTAAAGACTGGATCCTGCATCTCAGTTATAGATGTTAGTTTGGTTGTTTTACAAATGCATTTTAACTCTGTCTTACATTTTTATTATCTATTATACGTACTGGTCTATGACCACAATAAATTGGAATTGGAATTGATATCACACACATCTAATACTCCTGTTTCCTCTTTTCTCCAGAATAACAACCCAATGAGGAGAGTTAAGTTGAGAGGGAGTGACTGGGCCAAAGTTACTCAGCCAGCTTTAATTCCTAAGTGGAAATCATAACTCACAATTTCCCAAACTGTGACTCTCTGAGTTGCTAACTTGGTTTCAGTGGTATATTGAGAAATTACCACCACCCCCAAAAAAATTGTGAGTAGTAATAGCACTTCTCTACTCATTATCATGTGTGCACTGAATGTGCACATTCAGTACAATTATTATCTGGAAGTTAAAAGATTTAAAAAATAATAATGTTATTAAATATTTTAAAACATAATTAAGAAGAAACCTAGAAATGTAGGAAAAGAAAAAGTAAATAGGGATTTAAAAGCATGGTAAATCAAATGTACCTTTCAAAATATATAACACTTGTTTAATTCAACATATTAAAAATTATCAATTTAAAACCTCACATCATTTTTGAAAGCAAGATAATATATTATATATTATATAAGCAATAACAAACAGTAGAGCTTGGATTGTAAATCAAAGTGAAAGGTAATAATCTCTAAACCCTAACCCTAATTTTTTACCTGAATTTAGTATGGCATGAAGAGATTTAAATTTAAATGCTAAAACCTTATGTTAGAAGAAACCCAAACTTTGGATATGGTATATGATACAAACCCATAGGCAGAATTATAATCCAGGCATGGTTTCCATAATGAATTCATTTGTATAGTAGATTTAGCTTTTAACTACAAAGTTATTTTTGTATTTAAAAGATAAATCTACTATAGAAATTGATTACTATTGAATTAATGATTTTTTTTACATTAGACTATACTCTTATAATTTAATTTGTCATTCTTATATAGAATGGGTTATGGAGTCCTTAATGCCCTCTGAGCTTGCTTGATTGCTTGCAGACATTTCATTACCTAACTAGGGAACATCATCAGTGCTACCTAGTAATGGAATGTCTATAAGCAAACAGCCAAGCTCAGAGAGCACAAAGGACTCCACAATCCAACCTTGAGCTGCATACAATATATTCCATAGTCTAAGCAAAAAGAACTATTATTTAAGTCCATAATAAGATAACATTTGGAAACAGCTGGGACAGATATCTCCCAATTCACTGGATTGTAAGAAGGAGGAGGAAACACAGCACAGACTTACAAGTTTCTGTTATTATATCCAAGCTCAATAAAAGTAGTTTTAGCATTGCTATAGAGTTGATTTCCTGGTCTCTCTCTTCTACATATTGGGGCTGACAGTATCCTTGCAGCTGTAACCATATTCAAAGCCAGTTCAGTAAACTTTGTGAAAATATGAAGCGTGATAATAGTCACCTGAAAAGTCGCAGGTTTGGAAAGTGGATTCAATCTTTAGCATTTGTTTTATTCTGTTTTATATCATTTTCTAGAAGCTGGATTTTTAATGTAGCCACCAAGAATGAAAAAAATTAATCAACCTGATTATTGCATTCCCACCAATTTTTACAGAATAAAATACCTATTTTAGGAATCAGTACCGCAGTAATATAACATCAATAAAACAACTTGAATGGTTTTCTCCAACTGTAATACTCACTGTAAATTCTATATTATTCTATTGGCATTCCCATTGTTGCATGTCTCTTGTTTTGTTCACTTCTGCATTCATTTAACCATATTGTCATTGACTTGTTCAATTTCTGAATCCTGTCTGAAGCAACTCCAGCAAATGTTTAAAGTTTTCGGTTGCAAGTGTTTCTAAATTTGACAAGTCTTTAAATATTCTTCTTCAATTTTGTAATTATACTTTAGAATTGTAAATTATGTGGAGATATTGAAACTACTTAGGTGATTGTGAACATTTTAAAGAAAAAATCAGAAAAGATTTCACATTTTTCATATTAACCGTTAGATTTTACAGCCTTTGCAAGTTAGTATCTTTCCACTGGTCATATTTCTTGGTACATTCACCTTCATAGAAATAGATATTTAATACTGAAGCAAAAAGCCTGGTCTAATTATATACTTTTAATATTCTGCTTATTATCAAATTTCTCTTACAGGTTACATTTTTTCATTTGTATCCAACCAAAGATATTTATGCAAACCATCTGGCAGTCCTGTTCCCTCAGCTGAAGCTCTTTAGCCATAACATGATATAATCTAGCCAGTAATCCAAGTTAAACAGATAGCTAGGTAACACTGGTTTTACTTTGATAATGCCTGCTTCTTTTGAATGTTGAGAAATCTTAAGCTGGATACCCAGTCTTTTAGATCATAAAAATTAAACATTTGTCTCTATTGGTCTTCCATAATTATTAGAATGATTTCAAATAGAAAATTTGACAAAATGTTAATGTTTACTGCTGCCATTCTTCCTAACAATGACAACTTTAATTTTCTCCATTTTAGGGTACCCACCATTATATTTTTCCAAGTATTTGTTGTTGTTAACAGCTAGTCTCAGGTACTTAATCTTTTTGTGATCCCATATTTTCAATCAAATTGCTATCTATTGGCATCTATATATTTTGTACTTCACTTTGCAAAGATTACATCAACATTATTATTATTATTATTATTATCATCATCTATTTTGGTCATTGAACAACAAAATTTATATTCATTACTAAAATTAAAGACATCCTGTTGTTCCAAGAGTGTAACCAACATCTACCATATGAATCATTAAAATTGGAGATGTTAGCACAAGTATGAAAACATAATAGTAAGCCAGTCCTAAAACCTGCTTCTCAATCACTGAGGTAACATATTATCATTTCCATTAATCTGCCAATTTCTAGCATTGATGACTAGCCTATAATGTGTGGACTAATTAATTTATAATTTCCTTTTTTTTATATATAAAGACTACAATTGCCTGCTTCTAAATTTAATCCATTTACCAACTGCATTACATGTAGACCCATGATATTGTCTCTTTTGTCCTTAGATTGTCTTACATCAACATTAGTTAAATCTCAATCAGGTGCAATGGAATGAACGAGTCATCATTTGCATCCATTTTGGCCCTGATGTCTCTAGCTAATGTCTACATTTTATTAATTTAAATAGATGTTCCTTA
This sequence comes from Pseudoxenodon macrops, assembly GCA_032467955.1. Classification (NCBI taxonomy): domain Eukaryota; kingdom Metazoa; phylum Chordata; class Lepidosauria; order Squamata; family Pseudoxenodontidae; genus Pseudoxenodon; species Pseudoxenodon macrops. The sequence continues at coordinate 100,982 of JANHFT010002242.1, read as the reverse complement.
AGCTAGTTCCATATCTCCTTTATCTGCAATATACTTACCTTTGAAAGGAGATCAACATTAATTGCAGAAGGAAATGTGCTGTAACCATGATGCAATTAGGTAGTATAATATTAATCCAAGGACTTCATAAATGAGGCCATAAGCTTCAAGGATACAAAAATAGCTCATTTAAACTTTGGAAGGCCCAAATACTACCAGTCAGGGGAAACTGCTTTCCCTCTGCCGTCACACATCCAACTGACTTAGCTTTCTTTCGGCATGAAAACTCTCCTCAAATTTAAGTTGGTAGTTCATTCAAAGCAGATGGTGAAATTCCTGTTCTTTGGAATTCTTGTTGCTCTTCATTTATAACTATGCCAGGCAAGTGGGATTTTTAAAAAAACTCTTTCTTCTTCAGTCTGTGTGCATGTCACAACACCTTTTACTATTAGGAATATTTATTCATTGACTAAAAATAAGGAGAGGCCTTTTTATAAAATAAGAGGTAGAAAGTGGCTATAAGCTTTACATATTTTGACTTCTAGAAGGAGTAGAGATCAATTCATTCTTGTTTAATGGAAATGGAAATATGAGAATTATGGCTCATCCTGAGATGAAATCAGCTCCCCCCTTTGCAAATAACCTTGTCAGTAGGTCCTCGTGATCTGTCACTGAAAAGGGTTCTCTTTTTCCAGAATCAGCAGAATCTGAATCTGTAGAATGGACCTTAGTAATTAATCACTGGTTCACTTTGTTTTGATGACCTTCTTTTAGTGTTCCAGTACTCTCCCAGATTGAAGCTTGCTCAGGTGAAAGTCACAGGAGATTTGAATACCTTAAGGGGATTCTAGCTTTGCACTGTCTGCCCTTTGATGCCATAAAATGCTGAAAAGATCAGAAACGTCAGGAAGATGCTGACATATTGCCTACCCTAACCAAATTTTAAAAATCACAAAATGTTTCATAGTGCAAATTCAACATGAAAGTGTACTTTTCTCTTTTCCTATGTTGTGCTTCATCAGGGCAAATATTTGTTTGGTTGACTACAACATCGAAATACCCCCGTCAGAAATCAATGGAGGTGAACTTGAAACTTGTAGGACCACAGTGAAATTGCAAGCTACTTTGTAAATTTCTAGAAATACAGGCAGCTCTCTGTATGGAGCCATTTGGTCAATCAGCCTACACTTTATTTATACTGAATTATCGCTCCAATTCCTTCAGCAAGAAGGAAAAAGCAAATTAAACTTAACAAATAGTAAAGCATTAAGGTCCTCTGAAACTGGGGAAGCAGGGGAACCAGTGACTCTTGTTATCCTAGATGAACAATAATTTATCCAAACTGACCCACAAGAGACATTTTTAGTACTCTGTTAAATCTATTCTCCAATTTCTCAAGTGTTTTATTCCTGTGCAAAACATATTAGTTTTTCTTCCTCAGTGTCAGGACTCATTTTCTCTTGGTGGTTCAGGCAGCCCTTGTTATTCACAGCGATTGTTCCAGCCAGGAAAACTACAGATTAAGTGACCATAGATAATACAATTATGAGAAAACATACTTTATACATGCACAAAAGTCTGTCTACCATTTTTCAGATATCTAAACTCTACAACACTCAAATTGCAGCTATGTGAAATCCTTTACTGTGGATAACAAGGTCTGGTCTGCATTTTCTAGCCATGGATACCACAGATAACAAGACCATGGATAATGAGGGCCTCCTGGTTTCATTTTCTTTCTTTCTTTTTTCTTTTTCTTATTTTACTCTTGTGTGATGCCAGGGGAAACGTATTCTCATTTGTTTTATAGCTGCTGCAATATGATACCCATTTTTGCCTTTGTAGATGCTCAATCATTTCTCCCCCCTTTTTTTCTCCCATTCTTCCTTCGAGTAAACCCAGCCAGAGGTTGTGAGCTGTATGTACTGTTAAACACTGTGCAATCAATCAGGTTTGGATAAATTATTGTATCACTGATGGTAAATGAAGTCCCTGGAGAGAGAGGTTAAGCCATAGAATCCAATCAGGTATCATAAATGAACTGGGGGTCCAAAAAAGTTGCAGAGAGAACAAGGAAGTTTCAGTGCTACTGCTGATTTTCATAAAACAATCCTTCCCCTTCCAATTTTATCTTTACAATATCCTTGTCACCACATGGAATATCAGTTGATCTGGTAACTTTGGAAGTTCTTCTTCATATCTGTGTTCCCTTCATAGAAACTTCAGAAGCCAATGGGCTCCTAGAGCACCCATTTGCTCAAATTCGTCACATCACCTCCCCTCTTTGTTATCTTGCATGACCCAGTAGGGTCTCCTCTCTACTTAACAGACATCTACTATTCTCTTGTTCTTCAGTGCCTCTTTTTGTGCCCCAAAGGGTTAGAGTCTGTTTCTTCTGCAAGCTTTTCCTTCTTTCCAGCAGTACAAAATATATTTTACAGTTCTTGTTTCTAAGTTGTTACTGTCTGGCATGGGGCTTAGTCTTTTTTAAAGATCTCTTCCTTAAGGAGAATTGCTTCCTCTGTCAGATCCTTTTTTTTTCATCTGATCAGTCTTTGTCCTCTCATTGCTTGGAATGTCCCACTTGCAGTTTTGGTCCTCTGACTTTTTGTTTCCAAAGAATGGCTACAAGCTAGTACTTGCTGCAAATGCCTGAAGCATTGCATACCATGACTATAGTGTCTTGGCCACTCATCTTTGAATGAATTTTTGAGATACCACTGATAGAAGACGTTTCCTCTGTGGCTCTCAGATTATCCAAATCTGTACTGTTAATTCAGAGGGTTTTTTTAAAATCCCTATTTAAACTTGCAAATCTTCCCTGGGAAACTCTGGTTCTTAAACCTAAAGAGAACTTTTACAAAATGGTGTAACATCAGTATATGACATCAGAGAAATTGTCTAGAATAGGGGTCCCCAACCCCCAGGCCATGGCTCATTGAACCCCGGCACAGAAGCGTTGGGAGAGCACATGCATAGTTGCACTTGCACACACAGTGGGCAGGCCAACATGTGGACACAACTCCATTTGTGCAAGCAGCAGATGTGTGTGCTCACCACTTGCACAAATGAAGTTGCATGTACATACACGCACTTGCCCACCGCTCATCACAACCATCCCCTCTCCCTCCCAGGCTGGTCCGCAAAGCTGGAAAGGTTGGAGACCACTGGTCTAGAATATATAAAGGCACTTCAAATTTATGTTGGAAATGTGAACAAGAAGGGTCTGGTGTGTGTATTAAAAAAAACAGAAAATTTTGGATTTGAATACATACACAGATTCAGAGGATTTTAAAATATACAAGGGCAGAATTTTTCCTCTTGGAAATTGTGGAGAAACAGTTGGGGAAAAGTCATGGAACTTTGTTTTTTTGTATGATAATTGCAGCAAGCTTATTGTATACACAAGATGAAAAGATTTGGCAATATCTACAATGGAGGAATGGCTGGTGAAGATGATACACCTTGCTGAGATATCCAAATTAATTTGCTTGGTTGGAGAAAATATGTACAACTTGCTAGCTGGAAATCCCTAATGAACTTTTGTTTTGCGTAAAACAAAAAATGAACTTATGAATTATAGTTTTGATGATGAGTTAGGATAAATTATAGAAAGGAGATGATATAGCGTTAGAGAAAGAGGCAAATTTATAATTGTACTTATAGTTGTTGAAAAAATTGGAAGTTGCTTTTTGTATTTTTTCTTATCTTTTTTTCTTTCTTGCAGTCTTACCACTGTCTTTGATTTTTCTTCTTCTTCTTTATATATTGGAAGTCAGTTCACATAATAAGTAAGCTCCATTATGGTAATAACTTGAGGATTACACAGAATAGTCATCAAATAACGACCATAACATAACTTACCTTCTATGTGACTGAACTGACTTTACAATATTTTTTGCAGTGGCCATTAAATGAACTCTATAGTTGTTAAGTGAACCAATGGTTTCCTATGAGCTGATTTTGCTGAAAACTGAAAATAAATGCCAGTTTTCAGCAAAATCATAGCAAAACATGGTCGTCATGAGACACAGCAAATGGCTGTAAATGTCAACCAGTTGCTGAGCAGTCAAATTGCAGTCATGTGACCACAGGGGTGGGGCCTCTTCATAGGAACTTTGAATCCGGATTATAAGAATTCCCCAGGGATATCTATTATAATTTTAACAAGTCCTAAGTCCAGGACCACCTGTGTAGTCATTTAATTGATAGAACCCTTGTACTTGGTTCCCTTTAATATTTCTCTTCTTACTAATCAGGAAGCCGTGACTAGCAACTTGCAAGACAAGCCCATGAGCCTTTCACCACTCACAACTGACCCCATCCCTCAGAACACAGAACCTTTCTGTCCTACCTCATCCCTTCCTTATCTTTTGCTCGTGTTGAGCTCTCCTATTGGCAAACTCCAATATGTTTGCTCAGTGATCATTAGAAGCAATTTACAAGACTTTCACATTTTGCCTAAAAGTTGAGCTGCGAGTTGAGCAAGAGAAGCAATGATAATATACAGCAATTTCCGTACTGCCTGTAGATAGCAAACATTGTTAACCAATGGATGATGGAGGTCAATGGGCCATAGAGTCATTAGATTATTTAACAATGTATTGTGTGTTATAAGAAGACTGGGTACACTAATGACATTCACTGTTTCTGCTGCAGGAAATGGCTCCTGTGAGCAAAGATAAGCATTCATAGCCTAGAATGTATGTAACAGCCAATCATCCAAATGAGAAAAATTCACTTGAGTGGTGTTTAATCCACTTACTTATCCAGACCTTTCATGAAAATAGAACTCTTAGTAATTTGCCAGCTAGGAAACTTGCTGTTCAAAGAACAGGGTATTAATGCTAGGCAAACCTCATCTCAATTTAAAATGGGCTAAACTGAAGTATTCACAATCAGGTCTTTACTATAGGCATTAGTCTGAGATGAGCCACGGTACAAAACCTGGGTGCCATAGAAAAAATGATCAAATTCAGGAATAGATTAGAAGCAAACCACCAACAATGAGGTACATAAGATATACAAATGTAGTTTCATAATGAAGAACAAAAGCCAATGTATGAAATAGTGTAAGGTTGTCATGAAAGCAAGGAGAGTTTAAAGTGTGGAAAAACAGAATATCAAGGGCACTATCTACTTAGATCGGTCCAGTTTGTTCAGTTTCTTTTTTTAAAGGCTCATTTTGCTAAAGAAGGAGCAAACCCAGGTCTGCTGCACCATCAGCAGTCAGCTACCCAGGTACTTCTGGGTGATCATCATCCTCCATGGTACTGGAAGAGACAAATCTTGGTACAACCTGGAGTGCCACATAAGCCTTTTGTGGCTGCTGCTAAGATGCTACTTCTTCCTTCTCCTTCACTTCCACTTCCACTTCCACTTCTCCAACAGTGGCAATTGGAGACCAGAGGTGGGTTCCTACTGTTTCTAACCGTTTCTTTAGAACCGTTAGTAGCTCGGCGATGACATCATGGAGCTGGTTCCATCAGTGACTCCATGGGTGCCGTCATCTTTTGATTGCTGCCTGTGCGCACCCATGCGCTTCGCACCCATGCATACAGCACAACCCTGAGCAAACCAGCAGCAAAAGGATCCTGAACCCACCCCTGCTGGAGGCCAAAGATGTCCAAACATTTTGTTCCTGACATACTTTCTCCCTAGGCAGTCAGTCCCTAGGCATCATTTTCTAATTCTAAGTCTCTAGAATGATATATTATAAGTCATAAGTATCAGGTAAATAGGTGTCTTTATATGAGGAAGAAACTAAATTCAGCACAGAAAAGTTGTCTGGTCCTGGCCCTGCCTTAAAAGTGAAGCCTTAACAACAAGTTTCATATGTCAATTCTGAAACAGAATAAGGCAGACCACATTCTTCTACAATTCTGGTATTTTAAGGGCTTCAGAGTTTTGCAATAAGAGCTTAAGTGCATGTGTGGGCATGGGCATGTGTGTGTGCGCACACAATGAGCTGTTGATGGCTGGTGCTCTTAAATGGGTAATCAACAGTAGATGGAATCAATGAGTTGCAGTAAACACAGCTAAGAGGTCAGTGAATGGAGTTACAAACTGCCAACTGCCTCCTCTTCTTGTTCTTCAGAACAGGCAACCTTACAGCAAATCACTAAATATAACAAGATACTATATGCCAAAACATGGGTGCCTGGAGAGGGGAAAAGTCTATAAAATATAGATTATGAGAAGATAAAATGAAAGTGCATGAGGAAAAAAGCCAACCATAATAGGAGAGAAATTTAGAGTTCCTAGAACAGATAGAAAATACTGAGGATCATTTCCTGGAAAACAGGGATAAAAATATGAAAAGCCACGCAAAGACATAAAGATAGCAAAGAGTTGTTAGATCTTGGATGTCACCTCCACATGTGCCTAAAATTATTCTTGCTATCCAGAATACCAGATGAAATTTAGCTTTTAGACTTTGGGATTTAAAGATTAGACTAGTTTTGACTAGAGAAATAATGTAGCTTTTTAAATACAAGATTATTTGCATTTGACAATTTACTATGTGTTAATAAAATTAAGATGAGAATATTTGACAAATATTGCATTTTTGGTATGTTGATTATTAGTATTTTAAGTTCTTTTATAGATTGGGGTTACTTGTTTAAAGTTATTTCTGTACTTTACTTGATGTATTTTTTATCATTTTAAAAATTGTTTTGTAATTTCCTTTCCCCTTGCCCTTTATGATGTTTATATGTTAATGTTTGATGCTGAACTTTAATAAAAAAAATATGATACATAAAAAAGTAAAACTATCTAATTGCCAAAGCTCTCTGGGCTCATTACAACAAAAAAGTAAAATACAGAAAAGTAAAGAAAGCATGAAGTATATTGAACACTGGAAAATGTAAAACAAAAAGTAAGTACTTCCAGAGATAATACCCTCATTGTGCATACAATAGCAATTGTATGCACAATACAAAATATCTACAATTGTGCTTTAAGAAACAGAATCAACACTGGAAAATAAATACACTTTTTAACCAATTAAAAATGGGAGAAATTTTAGGAAGATTATTGAGAAATGGAAGCTCTTGGGACAATACTTTATATTGCCTAGTATTGCCCCAAGGATGTTTTTATTTATATACAGTATAAAGGAAGCCAAAATAAAGAAATATATTAAAAATGACAATGATAGGATGGGACTGAATGTTATTTTAATCATATACTTATAGATGTAGATTTAAGATTAAAATAATATATATGTAGCCTTTATTAAAACGTCATCTCTGTCTAGGTTGTCCTTCCTTTCTTTTTTCTTTTTCTTTTGGTTTAATTAAAGAAATATAGGACAAAATATATGAAGAGGAAAACTATTAGTGAAAACCATTCACTATCAGTGACTGTTGGCCTTATTCAAAACATCTGATTCTTGAAGCAAAATGAAGGAAAACTCATTGATGTTGTAATGTCCTCCAAATTAATGTTATTGCAATCCAATATAGCTCCTCCCAAAAATGGAAGAAAACAGACAGATATTTTATTTATTTGTGAAATTTATAATCATATAAATATATACTCATGTGTAATACAATACACAACAAGCTGTGAGGACTCAATTGCACACTACAAGCTGGATCCTGTGGAAGGTTATCACCCTGCTGGACAATAAGGATAAACGTGGTTGCTGAAAGACAATCCAATTGTAGAAAGGGCATCACATCAGTTTTGTAACTGATACAGTATTGTAGTCAATGTCTCAAAAGGACAACTGAGAAAAGACAATCGGAATAGAAACAAGGGGCAACATCATGCAATATCATGACAATATAGCAAATTATCTCCCCCTGTTTTCTAATCCTAGAATTTAAAATTAACCTTTGAAACTATTTGCAGTAAACTTTTGTATCATTTTTGTAAAGATAAAAGAAAAAGGATTATTCAAAATTAATGTATGAATTCAGTGTCACAGAATACGATGATCAATATTAGTTGTGATTCTTTTAAAGTAGGATAAGTAATACTTTTCCTTGCTCAATTTCACAGTGCCTGCAAGTCAATACGGCTACCTGTATCTATGCAACCTCTGAGTTTGGAGATGATGTTGCTCTGAATACCAATAGCAAGGGAACAGAAACTTTTTTCCTTTAATTGACTTCCAAAACTCCCTTGTGACAACTCCAGTATTCCTCATTCTTCCTGAATCATTTCTCCAAACAAAGAATACTGCCAAATACAGATGCAGCCAAATCTACATGAATTCACATCCTGGGCTGATTTCCCCTAGGACTCAGCCTTGTGTCAAATGGGTTCTGCAGATACAATCTGAAAGACAGTTGATGAGGTATTGATTGATCTGCTTGAATTTCTTTCCTTAGAAGCTCCTCCATACCCATTGCACTCCTAAAATCTCTGTTTGGTGAAAACCATTTCATCTTCAAGTAGTTGGCAAACAATGACGCCAAATTATGCTCAGTAAGTATTCCAAAAGATTACAGTTTCTGATAGGTTTAGATTGTTAAAACTAGGAGTTTTTTTTAATTTAAAAAGAGCATCTGACCATTTCGGACTCCTGCTTGCTTGATTTGAGCAATATGCCAAACTGGAAACTTGATTTAGTGTTTCTGAGTTGAAGTGTTACTGGTTTAAACTCTTCAGTTTCCTTTTGATGATGGTGATATCTATTCAGTCAAATCCGACTCTTGGCCATTCTATGGGCTAGGTCTCTTTTGATCTTGCACTATTTCTTTGAGTTTTTCTATGCTTTGGCTGTTGTCAGCTTTGATAGTTTCCCTGTACCTGCTAGGTTTCTTTTCCCACTTCCATCATCTCAAATTATTTGAGCTGCTGGAAGAAACAAATTAATTTTAAATGAGCAATGAATGAATATGACATTTAAAACTTACATATTACTGTGTGGTTCTTTTATTCCCTACAAATGAAACAAATAAGACTGATTCATTTTCATTAATTGGCATATTAATGAATGCCTCTAATGCAGCTACAGCTGTGAAAATCACATGACTGTATTTCATAGGAAAGAACAGTTTTGACCCTTAAATACAGTCATCATGTCTAGAAGTTTAAGCAACTGTTTTATTCATTCAATCAATCAAATGTATTATAACTGCCCAACTAAAACACACTCTTGCTCAAAACAAGAAAAGCGGCCAGTCTTTTCAAGCACATTTTGCATTAAAAAGTTGGTCTATCTATTTTTATTCTTTGATTCATCAATCGATGTGCTCTTTGCAAATTAAGCCTCCCATGTTTTCCATCATTTACCAAAATTATTTAAAAACTCTTCTTCCTGCTATAAACCCATTAATAACTACCACATTTTTCAGAGTATAAGACACATTTTTTTCCAGCCTAAAAGAAGCTGAAAATTTAGGTGCGTCTTATACTCCGAATGTAGCTTTGTCAAAACTTTTTTCCAGACCTAACGAGGCACTAGTGCAGTGATGGCTAACCTTTTTCTTCTTGCATGCCAGAAATAGCAGTGTGCATGCGCTAGCGCACATGTGCCAGCACACATGCCTTCCCATGTGCCCCGCCCAATGGGTTCAGGAGGCTTCCCTGAAGCCTCCAGAGGGTGAAAAATAGCCCAATGGGCAAACCGGAAGTTTGGGAACGGACTTCTGGTTTGCTCGTAGGGACGTTTTTCGTCCTCCAGATGCTTCGAGAAAGCCTTCTGAAGCCTCTGGAGGGCAAAAAATGGCCCTACAGAGACCAATCCGGAAGTCACTTCTGGTTTGCCCATTGGGCCGTTTTCACCCTCCGGAGGCTTCAGGGAAGCCTACTGAAGCCTCCAGAGAATGAAAAACAGCCCTTCGGGCAAACCGGAAGTCCATTCCCAAACTTCCAATTTGCCCGTTGCACCATTTTTCACCCTCTGGAGGCTTCCCTGAATATTCCTGAAACCTTCGGAGGATAAAAAATGGCTGAAAATCAATGCCGAATATCAGCTGGCCAGTGCGTGCAAGCACGCTGGAGCTGACAGAGCAACGCCTTGCGTGCCCTCAGAAATGGCTCTGTGTGCCACCTGTGGCACACATGCCATAGGTTCGTCATCACTGCACTAGTGAGTGAAGCAATCTTTGCAGGCTTTTTTCATTGCTACGCCCTCAAAAGAAGCTTTTTGTTCAGCCCTAAGTCTTTGCAGGCTTTTTTCATTGCTACTCCCTCCGAAACATTTCAGACCTATGTCTTTGCAGGATGTTTTCATTGCTTCTCTCTGTCAGCTGTGCTTTAGAAGCTTTTTTTTCCAGCCCTAACCAGGGGATAAAATAATGTGCTGAAGCTGACCAGACTAAG
>JANHFT010002242.1:75000-90622 GCA_032467955.1 Pseudoxenodon macrops | reverse complement strand
TTTTTTTCCAGCCCTAACCAGGGGATAAAATAATGTGCTGAAGCTGACCAGACTAAGGACGCTAGCCAGATGAACACCTGATAGGCAGATTTCCCCCCCTATTTTCCTCCCCAAAAACAAAGGTACACCTTATACCCAGGTGTGTCTTATACTCCAAAAAATATGGTATTTTATTTTTAGGGTGAATTGTCAAACCACCAATGCTGATATCCACCCACACCCCCAAGTATATGTAACAGAGCAATGTTTCTCAAGCTTGGCAGTTTGAAGATGTGTGGACTTCAGCTCCCAGAATTCCCCAGCAAGCATTCTGGGGGAGTTGAAGTCCACACATCTTCAAACTACCAAGGCTGAGAAACACTGTAACAGGGTGTACTCTTCTTCATCCCCATTGTTCTTATATGTTGATAATGAGCAGAAATCTTAACTATTTTCCATGAAAAGGGGATTTCTACTCTCTTCTTTCTCTTTTTAAATAAGTTTTATGACTCCTTATTAGTGGTGAAGCTTCTGCAGGAGAAGTCAGGGATGCTACAAAGTGACACATTGGGATAGATGCTATGTCATTATGCAGCGTTGTTCCTCGAAGAATTCTAGGAAACGCTCTTTGAAGAAGTCGCGAAGTCTCAATGGGAATTTCACGCCTGATGAAAAGTAACACTGTTTCCAGAGACAACGTCTGGAATAACCCAAGAATGGCAATTACCTGTTCTAGAATGTACTGTAGGTACATTATGACGTCTATGTGTCTGGTTTTTTGTCTATCCATAGTATTCTCAAGAATCTTCTCCAACACAAAAAGCATTAATACTTTACAACAGAGCTCAATTAAAGCTAAAGTCTTCTTACAGAAATGGTGGCTAAGCAATTTTTTGTCACCTTTTTTTAGATTTCTGAGGACTTATCGTCCAGTTTTAGGCCATTTTACAATGGTCAGCTCAGCAGAACAAGTGATGTTGGTTCACTATCACAACACTCTCGGTGTAATGACAACTTTGATTCTGGAAAGGAAGATTGTTGTCTTGAATTTGTTTTGTGACTGAAAAGACTGGCAACTCACTGCAGCCCCTCTCACTGAAATACTAATAAAATGTTGACTAAATAAAGAGTGAGCCAGTTAGAAACGTTTGTATCAACTTAATGGTAAGACCTATGAATCACTCAAAATATGAAGAAATATGAAGAACCGTTCCCCTGAGCATTTCATGTCACCCTTAATTTTTATGAGCATTCACATCATGATGAGCTCTGGGCCACTAATAATATATGAGGTAGTACAGGTCCCAGAATTGAACATTATGGCATTGCATTTTATCTCATGTTGGATGATCTGCTCTAGAACCTTCTCAGAAATCAGTGTCAGACTGACTGGTTTATAATTCTCTCAATCCTTATTTTCCCCTTATTTTGAACATAAAAGCGATTCATTATAGTCTTCAGGCAATTCAACATTTCTCAAAAATAATAAATTCATCCAGTTTATCAGCAGTATTGATCACTTTCTCCCACTATAATGGTAGCATTCATAACCTTTGTTAGAGCCTCAACTGCAAAAGCAGCAGCATATAATAATATGGAAAGTGGATTGTCAGCTAGAAATGGAGGATGGAATTCAGCTCCTCTGAGGTGTTAGACAATTTCAACTAGCTCTTCTATGTCACTGAAACCACTACTGATGAGTGGGCAATAACAGCTTCCAACACCCAATTTCAAAGCTGATTACAAAGTCTGAGTGGTGGAAAGAATCCAACATTATGTACCTAAGGCCAGAATTTACAAATAGCCATTTATTTATCAAAAGACTGGTGAGTTTCTTTCTTTTCTTAATACATTGTGCTGCCAGGGTTTCAGCTAATGCTTGGTTTTTAATATTTTGGAGAACTGACTTAATTTCAAAGTATTTTAGTATTAAAGTTGATTTTATAATATTCTCATTTATACAAGCTCCCTTGAAAAGCAGTATAGAAATAGAATGAATAAATGAATGAATGAATGAATGAATGAATGAATGAATGAATGAATTTTCTGTGGGTTCAAAGAGGACATGCTGTTGTACATTCATCTGTTGACACGGAGGTGATTCTGCAGTCCCAATCAGCAAGTGCAGTCTAGCACAATGGGGGCACTGAAAGTCCTTTTTTTTTAAAGTAATTGTGGCTGTTGTTCTGTGATGCTGTTCACCATTTTCTATCAGTCTATTAGCATCTATCTTCAAAGCCAGTTGAAGCTTCATAGCACAAAGGCTTGCCGGTGGGTTCTGTCAGCAGTTGCAGCTTCTAGATTCCTGGGCTGGATGTCAAGTAGCATAGGGTCTCTTTCACAGTGTGTGTTGTAGTGTTGTAGTGTGTGTGTGATTGACCTCAGGGTCAACCTGATAACTAGAGACTCAGTGCCAGTGGACTCTGTACAATAAAAGATGTTCATCTCCTCATTCAGTTCAGGACCAGCCTTCTGAAAAAAATGTCAACATTATCTAACATCCTTTTTTCCTCATTCTTCCTACAGACTTTGTCTTCAGAGATTTATTTGCCTTACATTTCTCTGAGACTACCATATTTCAATGGTACCAGCCAAATTCTTTTTTAAAATCAGTGCTCTGATTCCTCCATTTTAATGAGAATTTAACATAAAGTGCCTGCCTACAATATGCGTCTTCATGTCTCTGGCACATGCATTTCCCCCTATATGGACTGGACTATGTTTTATTCTATGCTGGTACTCTATTTTAAAATCAGAAATATTTTCACCTTCATCTCTTGCTGGAACCCAATATTTTGTAGAGCTTCAGCAAATTTTCCAGATTCTTTCAAATGTTACTATGGCACAACATTTGTCAAGGTGTGCATGAAATAAAAAGGTCAAATACAAAACAACAGACTGAGAGGGTTACGTTCCAACTCACTCAAATATGTTGAGCATTTCACCAAATGGTATAATGTGGATTTTAAACCACCCCCTTCTCCTTGTTTTTCATCACAGAACTTCAGGGTGGTCATCCATCCTGAATGTTATGTTCTGTGCAATCTATTGATTTAAAAAACACACTAACCACAGGAAGCTACAGTTATACACACTTTCTACAGCTTTCTCAAAGAAACAGCTGAATAACAGGTTTCAGCTTCAAAATCATAGTGGTAGGGTCATTTCAACAATATAATCTATGAACTATCTAAGAACAGCAAAGAATGCTTTTCTGATTGTGGACTTGAGACTTCTTGTTTATGCAGATGCCTGGTACATATTTTTTGCACTTGACAGCCTGCTTGTAAAAACAACATAAATAATGTTACAGATTATTATGTATTTAGTGACCTGAAAACTCAATAAATAGCAATATTATCTGTTACCCACATGTACACTGTGTATAAATTTGGCTTTTCTGTACCTGGTGATCTGTTTAAGAGGAAGAATAATGTAAAACATTAAACTTAATTATGAGATAGGCATGCATGAACTTTTAGCTACCTTTGTAAGGTCACAGCTGTCCTTGGAATCAGTATTGGAAAATATATTTGCAATCATCTAAACTAACCCACAGTTCAGGGCGACATCTGCTCATTTTTAGAGTAGAATAGAGATGGAAGGTCTTCTAGTCCAGGCCCCTGCTCAAGCAGGAGACCCTATACCATTTCAGATGGGTGAGTAGCCAGTCTCTTCTTAAAACCTACAGTGATGAAGCACCCACAACTTCTGAAGGCAAGCTGTTGCACTGGTTAATTATTCTCACTGTCAGGAAGTTTCTCCTTACTTCCAATAAAGGAGGCCTCCTATTCCCCTAACCAAGAGCTCTTACTATCAGAAAATACATCCTAATGTCTAGCCTGAATCTACTTCCCTGTAGCTTCATTGCTTTGGTTTTGGTTGATGTCTCCAGGGTTACAAAGTCTACTCTCTTTTCTCAATGATAACTCTTTAGAAACTGAAGACTTGTATTGTATTTCCCCTCAGTCTTGTCTTCCAAACATACCCAGTTCCTTTAACCAGTGCTTACAGAACCAGTTTTACAGTGCTTTCACTTCCTTCTGAAGTCAGTATTAGAAGGATTGATTCAGTATTAATGCAATATTCCAAGTGGGGCCTTGCCAAAACAGAGTGAGTGATTGATTGTGTGCCTGCTGTAAAGTCATTGTCAACTCTTAGCAACTACATAGATAAGATTTTCTCCAGATAACCTGATGCTTCAGTTCTTCCCCCATCATCACTGTAATTGAGTCCATTAACCTGCTAGTCATTCTCTTCTACTTTTTCCTTCTACCTTTCCCAGCATTAGAGCTTTTTCTAGAGAGCTAGGTCTCTGCATAATGTATCCAAAGTACAGTAATGTAACCCTGCTCATTTGTGCTTCAAGTGAGAATTGAGTTATTTGTTCAATAAGCAATTTGTTTTCTTTTTTCTTTTTTTCCTTAGCTGAACTCAGAGTAGACTGGGGCAATTATTTCATGTTATCTACTTTTTTCATCCTATAAATGCATCCAAAAATAGCACTTGCCTGTTTAGCAGCTGCATCACATTCTTGGATCATATTCACCATGTGATCTGCTAGAACACCCAGATCCTTTTCACATGATTTACTATTAAGGCAGGTCCTTGTATTTGTGTCTTTTCTTTTTCTCCCAAATCAGTAATTCATATTTCATCTTATTCATTTCGGCCTGTTCAAGCCTGGCAGGATACTTTTTAAAAAATCATCTCTTTTTCATCTGAAGTGTTATCCACTCCATCATGTCTTCTGTTATCTACAGGCCTGATAGAAACCCTCAATCCCTTCATCCTGGTCGTTAATAAAATAGGCGAGCTGCAGAGGGCACAGCACAGAGCAACAAGGCTCTCCATGCAGTGCTACTTTACAAGCTGGTATAAAGCCATTTATGAGTGTTCTCTGGGGACAATAATTTGGCCAGTTATAAATCCATCTACTAGTTGTATTATCTAGTCCATATTTCACCATTTTATTAATAAGAATATCACAAGCAACTTTATTGAATGGCCAGCTAGAATTTTGTTTATGTTCTCATCAAAGACAAACAGATAAAAAATACGAGTTAAGACATTCTGCCTTCTTACCATTATCCACTATTAATTTACCCCTTTCTCCATGCAAAAGTCGGCAGCCCCCTTATATGTCCTTTTGCTTTTTAGTTACCCCAAATACTTTTTCTATTTTTCCCTGAAAAGAGATTTTTCACTGTTTTTTTTCATAAGCTTCAGTTCATTTCAGTTCATTTCAATTCTTAAAGTGCCTAGTAACTATTTTGCATCTTTAGTAGGTGCTATGCCCCTCCTCCCCTTTCCGATATGGTAGGTGTCTCCTTTGTTCCTTCTTCTATGCTCTGTCAAATGAAGTTGGCAGAAAAAGAGCAGAGGAATTTATTTATTGGACCTCAGACATTGGCAGATTTAGATTTCCAATAGATGTCAGTGTAGTTGAAATCACCCATTGTCACTATTGTCTGTTTCAGACAGGCAGCTGGTCATCTGCTGTCCAGGCTGTCTATAATAAACTCCCATGACAGCATCACTTTTGTTTCCCTCTCTTTTTATTCTTATTCAAACACTCTCAACAAGATTTCCATGCTATAGTTCATTAACTTCGGTGGAGATACATGGTATGCTTTCTTTATGTGCAACACCATCACAGATCCTTTCTTCTGAGTGAATTTTTTTATCATGTTTTGGCTGATAATTTCATACTGTATTTGTCCTCTTGAGGTAGAATTTCATGTTCCTCCCATTTGCAAGATATTTGGATGCCTAAAATTACACCAACACCCTAATTAACAACTAAAAGCCACACACAACCATATAGCAATAGTATTTAGACTTATATACCACAGTGCTTTACAGCCCTTTCTAAACAGTTTACAGAGTCAGCATATCACCCCCAACAATCTGGGTCCTCATTTTACCCACCTCGGAAGGATGAGTCAACCTTGAGACTGGTGAGATTCAAACTGTCAAATTTCAGGTAGCCAGCAGTCAGCAGAAATAGCCTGTAGTACTGCATTCTAACCACTGCGCCACTATGGCTCTTACATAACTGCAATGTGTAGAACAGCCCTGTGCCCACATTCTGGAGAGAGAAGTTTCCTGAGGATAGGCTCCAGCACAAACCCAAAAGTTTGGCAGAATAAGCCTTTGGTCCCAGTAATTGACTCAGATTGGATCCTGCATCATGAAACTTGAGACCACAGAGTGTCCCAAGATTGTGGTACATTGCTATGGTTGAGAATATATTGTAGATGGAATATGAAGTTGTAAGGCTTCTTTGAGACTGTTTTCATTTTCACACATTTCATTACCTGCTTTGGAAATATAAATCAAAAACCATTCTCAACCCATGTGGCATTGCTGCTCTGTGAGCAGCAACCATTGTGAGTTGTAGCGGTTTCAGTGGATTTCTGGTTACAATTTAGGATGCTGATTGTCCATTTTAAAGCCTGCATGATTGATAGCATTTTGTACACCTTTTTGATGCATCAGCAGTCAGCAGCAATGGACTGACTTTAAGCTTGGAAGCTAAACAATATCTGGCTAATACATGGACAGAAGATCCCAAGGGAATAGCAGGACTTAAGCTAGACTGGCAAAAGATCCCAAAAAGAGTCAATGACAACCACCTCTAATTATGGTCCAGAAAACTGCATACAAATGACTATGAGTCTGGCAAAACTCAAAGGAAACTTTTATCTTTAATGTGTTAAGTCTAGTTCCCTTACACTCCAAGTGGAACAGGGGTGGGTTGTGGATCGTTCTGCTGCTGGTTTGCTCAAGGTTGTGCCTCTCATGTGCACACAACAATAAAAAAAATAGCTTCTGTGCACGTGCAGAAGGAAAAATCCAAAATGGCAGCACCCATGGAGATACCGAAGGAACCTGGTCCATAATGTCATTGCAGAGTTAACTACCGGTTCTAAAGAATCGGTTAGAACCGGTAGGAACCCACCTCTGAAGTGGAACCTGTATTTCTTGCACTTGCCTTTTGCACTTCTTACATGTTCTCTATAGCCTAAAAGAAATCTAACCACTTCACCTGTGAGTCATAATTCACCCACTGAAATTGTGCAGCTTCATTACTCTAGTTCTTTCTGCACCTGGAACATGCATCATTTCAGACAAAGCTTTCTTGAGCTTTTCGGATTTCAGTTTCCCAGTAAGGAACTTTACTGCCGTAATCCAAAACCTCCCAATGACCTCTCCCCCGTTCACTTATACAAACATACAAACTTACCCCATAGCCCTCTGAACAGGGATTTTCACATTAATCAATTTCATATCCTCTTTATTGCTCACATTAGCTGGCTGTAATTCCAATATTTTGTTAATTTCTATGCATTCTATGGGGCAACATTAATTTCCCCAAAATTTCTCTTTTTTTCTTTTTTTAAAATGTGTATTTCCTTAAAGCAGATTTTTCAAAGCAAATTTCCACAATTTTAAAATCTTGACTAGTGTAGGAGGAATAATAAGGTGACATTCACAGATGTATTCATCTTTAATAATCTATTACCTACAGAGATATGGCACACACAACTTCACCATACTAATTTATTCCTATGAGGATTATATTACATTTTATGTAGCAATAGAGATAAATATCAGGTTGGGCTACCAGATCAGATCTACAAACGTTCCAGTAGCATTAATCAATTTCACCTTTAGAGCAAGGAACAATATTCAGAAAATTGACCTATTCATGGCAATTTATCCCCTTTTAAAATTTCCTGGTTTGGTTTACTCTCTTTGCACATTTGTTTGAGATTTATTGTGAAAACACATCCCATGAAAATTGCAATATTTTTTTATTTTTCACAGTGTGCCTTCATTCACTTACAAATCAACTGGATGAAATAGGATTAGGATTCTGTTCAGGGCATAAGGATAATTATTTATGGCATACTCAATTTAGATAAGTCTCTTTTCTAATTCATGACAGAAGAGAACTCAGTTTTTTGGAGTTGAAATTTTTCCATTGAACTGTTAACTGCAGACTATAGCTAGTGGTATAAATGAGAGAATACTTCACCTACTACTTAAAATAAAAGAAAAATCTTCCCATCAGTTCTAATAGCAATATATTTATATATTTAGAAGGGGCTGTAAAGCACTGTAGTATTTTTAGACAATCTTCCAAATTAATCCACACCTCTTTCTAGGTTAGAATTATTAACTTTGGCCTATGAATGTCCCATTCCAAAGATTTTTCTACTTTACCCTTTGGTTGAGTTACCCTGTATTTCCTGCAAAAATCTGGACGACCATTAGATGGCTACCTTAACGATCTCAACTCTCCATGGTTATATAACCTCCCCTAAAACAAGGGCTTCACAAAGGTCAGGTACATCACTCAATCACAACCCTAAATTCCCCAAACGGATAGTCATTCAGTAAGGCTATCCTTAATGGGTGAAATTGGTTTTTGTTCCATCTAATACCTCCTTTGTACTACTGTACAATTTGGAGGTCACTTTTAGTAAGTAATACATGATTTCAAATACCATTCTTGGATTTTTGATGGTTTATCCCAGTGCAAAGTCCAAGGTCAAATCCAGAAGAATTTGTGACAGAATTCTTTTACAGCTTGACAGCTGAAGTTCAGCCCTGGTTCTATGTCCCAGGCTATTTACAGAAGACATGATATATAGCTTTTCTACCAGGTGGTAAGTTAAATCAGATCTACATGTTGATCACAGATATCTCTGTCCCTGAGTGTCAAATTACCTACCAGTCCTCCACTTCCAAAAGTGATATCCTGGGCATCTGAAGAATCTATTCATCCTGCAAGGAAGGCGTCACTTCAAAAGAATCACTCCCCTCTTTCTTGGTGTGACATTTTCCTTCCTTGAGACCTTTCCCTATAAAAGGAGAGAAGGTGACACCCTGAGAGGGAGACATCACGATTATTTCCATTTATCCACCAGATTCTCCATTTCTCTCTCTCTCTCTCTCTCTTTCTCTCTCAATTTCTCCACAGCAACAACTTATTCCCCAAGAAGCAAGAGCTATTTCACAGTGTGTGCAATTGGAAATGTGGTTCAGCAGGCAGATAATCATACACCTGAGATAGTAAGGGACAAGCAACCCACTTCAATGAAGTTCCAGAAACAGAATGTTGCATGCTGGGCCATTCATTGGTCAGTGTGTCTCACTTATTCCTGGCTCTCCAGGGTATTTTGCAGAAATTAACCCTATTTTTTCAGAAGCATCCTGTCCCTTTCTGGTCTTTAATTCATAAAGCAGTTGAATTCAAACCATCGCAATGCAATTAGGCTTTGCAAAAGCAAAAGCAAAAGCAATTTCTTTTCTCTTTTCAGAATGTCTGAAGACAACTCCTTACAAACAGATCTACTCCCTCCTACTTTTACGATACGTGGAAAGGTAGTTTAGTGTTTAAGGGATTGGACTTCAACCAGGAGAGCCAGGTCAGGGGTGACTGTAAGGAAGATTTTTTTTAAAAATCACACACATGTGAAAAAGAAAAAAGAACCAGAACCAGAACTTCAACTCTACAGTTATATTTGCCATTTTGACTTTCTTTTTGGCCCCCTCCCCTGCAGAACTGGCCAGTTCAGACAGGCTGAAGTCTCTATGGGAATACTGGGTGAGTTTGGGAGACTACTCAATCTCTCACCTTGCTTTACTTCATAGGGTTGATGTGGGGAAGAAATTAGGGGAGGCCTAAGCCATCTTGAGCCGATAAATAACAAAGACAAATATCCACAACAAATATACCTGAAGTGCTGTAAGGATGGTATGGATTTAGTTGGATTTGGAGGGCTTTGTTTTGTTTTTTGAAACTTGAATATGTTGAACTCTTAGGAATATAGTTTGCTTATTTTTTTTAATTCAATAGTGTGGATTAAGGACTTTTTAAAATAATAACAGAAAAGGAAAACAAGCAAAAAGAACAAAACACAAACATACACTATGAAAATATATATATAAAAGCACTTTTAAAATAAAAAAACTATAGCAGAAAAAAATAAGATATACAGCATTATAGAACAATAAATAGTTATAGTTCAATGCATAATTATCTAATCCAAACATTATTCAAATACAAACACACACACACACACACCAAACATGCACATATACTCTATTACACTTATGCGACTCATGTTTTTTTGTAACCTGAAACTATATTTTTGGTATTTATTCATATAAAACCTACATCTACCAGCAATCTGCTCATAGATGGGAAATGTAGTCAAGTCTTCAATCGATTGAATAAGTGGAGTTATATATATTTATCTTTCCAATGTTGAACTATCATACTTTTAGCTATAATAATGGTATGCAGAATCAATTTACATTGTCTCTTGTCATATTCCAGGTACTACGGTAGTTATGTAATTCAAGAGAATATTATTTTTTAAACATTTTGGCTTTTGTCACATACTTTACATTTGACTACTTTCTCTCAAACTTAGTAAACATAGGACATTGTAAAAATATGTGTTTTAAAGAAGCATTGTCCTTATTACACCTCCAACAAAATGCTGTTCTAGACAATTCCTTTCTCTACAGGAATACAGGAGTGCAATAAATTCTGAATATTATTTGTTGTTCTATAATGGACATGGGCACTCTTGTTATAGAAGTTCAGACACTTTCACATCATCTAGGTAATATGCGATACAATATAGTTTATTGATTAGTCAATAATCATAACAAACATGATATGACCATATCAAACATGAGCATCAGCCACAGTAAAATACAATAAAATGTGCTAAGATACATTGAAGTGATATATAATAGCTATGGTGAGATAAAACAGAATTAAATACAGTAGGTAAGATAAAATGAAGTTAAAGATAAAATAATCTAATAGAAGGATAAAGTAGAATAAATTTTAATAAATAAATTTATTTTAAATAAATGTAAAATATTTTGAAACATTTCTTTGAAATAAATTAAAAAATAAATTTTTGAATAAAGTAATCTGGTAGTAGAAGAGAACCTATTAATTAAGACTGTATCAAATATATAAAACTGATCCAAAAACACAATAGATTAAAAAAGCTTCATAATAGATCATCGCCTTTACAGTTAACTCGAATCTAACCAAGGTATTCTGCCCTCTTTGAGATGACCTTTGAAATGAAGAGTGTAGTCTTACTGAGATGCAGATTTGTTCCCTGCATGAATAAGACTGTTTCTCCCAAGGGCCCCAATATTTGTTTAGTTTTTAAATAAAGATCTAAATACACAGATTTTTGTGAAGAGTACAACCTGCCATCGACAAGAATGCATCCAATGTCTTCAATGGCCGGTGCTCCACAAACCCACAAACGTTCTCCCTTTGAGACTCCATGAACTTCCCATATCTTACCATGAAGCCCAGTTGTTCAAACTGAGCTCTAGAAAAAGCTCGTCTGAGAAGTTGTTAAATATTTTTTTCTAACTGGGAGGCTGATTTGTGTTGAGCCAGCCACTTTAGAGACTTGACACATTTAAGTGCTGCAATATCATCTTGGGCAGCCACATCAATAATTCTTTGTTTGAAAGCTTCCTTGGCCTTTAGAGCTGATTGGACTGGGAATTGGAGGGAGAATCCATATTGAGAGATGACATTTGAAAGTTGGGTGGCCCAAGGTTGCTTGTTTTTTGAATGTTCTTCGAAGCACAGCTTGCATAAGCAATAAAGGAACCTCTCTTTATTCCACTCATCTCTTGCCACCTGCATATTAAACTGATTTGTAAATAACAACAACTATAGAAAGTAATAGGAGGTTTTTTATTTTTAAAAGATTTAAACAGTTGTTTCAGGTGTTTGTGAAGCTAAAAATGCTGCTGGTCCAAATAATGTTGTTAACAGATATTGTAGCTGGAAATATTGCTACTGACTTACATCTGATAGATGATATTTGTCTCTTAGCACAGTGCATTTTAAAAATTCATTGCCATCATCTATCAAGTGATCCAAAGTCAATATTCCTGTTTTCATCCCCATTTTTCCAGATCACCATCCCCCCCGCCCCTCATTATTAATGTTGGATTTCCCCATAAAGTCAATTTAGCATGGGAAAAAGAATCAGATCTCCTTTTTTTAGATATTACATTCCCAAGCCTTCTAACTAATATGATTGTTTTCAGAGATACTAGAGTCCTGTTAAATAAATTTATCTGGTTTCTTTAGCAATTAAGGCAAACACAAATTTATCTGTGTACCCTGGAAATTTAAATAAAAGAGGGGTAATCAATTGGTAATCATCTACAGACTGTCCCTATAGAACTGACAATAGAGAAGAACATGGGTTGTGGTTACTATGGCACCCATGTCAGAAGGGCAGTATTGGATTTCATATCAAGTTATCATTCTTCCTGCATATAAAGCCTCAGAAAGTGTTGTGATGATGACATCGTACTGTAGCATGGCAACCAGAAGCTTTTCCCAACAACTGCAACCAGAATTCTCAACAGTAATGGAATGCTTCTGTATATGTGTGTGTTGGGGGGGGGAGTAATGATTCATTTGTGTCCAGATGCTGGGAGTAGGCTAAGGTAAGCATTTGCTGTAGATGTATATATGAACAGAGAAAGTCAGGCAAGGCAGATTTTGAAATGGTTAGCTAGTGATGAGAAACTGACTAAAAGTCTTATGAACAGACAAGCCCATCAATAAGGTTGACCCTACTGTCTTATCATTATTGGACTTCATACTTATTTATTTATTAGAATTTGTCAAACAAAAGCTAGAACAAGAATAAAAGAATAAAAATACAGTGGCAGGGACAATAGACACAGTGCACTTATGCACGCCCTCCCTAAATAAATAAATAAATAAACAAACAAACAAACAAACAAATAGATAAATACAGTGTATTGGAACATCGACAAAAGGGGATGGTACAGTTGAAGTTTCATGAAGAGGCTATGCTATCCTATTATATTCCTGTTTTAACATTTATTAAATTCATTTCTCCTGCTGTTATAAAATAATATGTGGCATTGCATATGGTAAATGCACTGGAGAGAGAGAGAGGGAGAGAGAGGGAGGGAGGGAGAGAGGGAGGAAGAGAGGGAGAGAGAGGTTCTATGCAAAAGTTGACATTTCAGTTTCTGTAATACGTATCATAACAGAACAACTCAATCTTATTTAAATAGAAGTCAATGGCTATTAAGGATAAATGCCACAAGGGTTTAAAATCTCTTGGAATTAATTTTAGGGTTAATTATCATATTTGCTTGTATGTTTCACCAAAGAAAATGAATTAATTTGAAGCTTATGAATTTGCATATTATTAAAAAAAAGTCTGAAATGTGACTCATCATACTTTTATCTTGAAATAAAGACAGGAAACACATGGATGACAAATACTTTATTAGCCACTCAGCTATAACCTCTGTCCTTAATTAACCTCCTTACTTTTTCTTAAGCAGCTGGTGCCACCCATCACTTTGACGTCACCTTGACTCAGAGCCTCGTGTGCCTTTTTTTTTTAATTAATCGCAGATGGCCAAGGCACTCCCAAGTCAAAATCAATTCACAAACTAGCAAGCCTGGTAAAACAATGAGGCTACCTGAACACAGGGCCCTAGCAATTTACAAGCCTGGAGAAATGTATCTCTGCAAAGTAGAAATATTTTCAAATTCACTACCATAGGGTTTTGACATAAGGCTACCATAGTAAGTAAGTAAAGTAAGTAAATTAGTATCTAAGTAATGGTTCCCTTGAGGAAATATTCCAAGAGATTATTTTGAGGAACTATGAATCATCTACACTAAGTAAGGCAGTTCCCATGTAAAAGCTGGTTAAAGTATCACAAAATTTGAAATTATCCAAAGCAGTTCATCGTACAGTCAAAAATAGTTGCTTTCAATGCAGCGCTTGCCTAATTTTGATAACATTTTTCCCACACACAGACCAGAATGAGTGTATTTGCTTAAAGATTTCTGGGCTTAGATGTTTAGGGTAGAATTGTCTACGTATGTGGCATGACATTTTTCTACTACTTAGAAAGGAAGACATTTTACTTGGAATGCTCTGTTTCTGCCAGACAATCAGGTAATTATATCCAATTTGGCTTCCTGTCTTATATGTACCAGTATATATCTGTAGTAATCTGAGGTTGCAAATGATTTTCATAGGCTCAACCATATGATTTTTGTCTCATTTTGAAAATGCTTTGGAAGGTTCAGGCATGGTTATAAGCAGAGCTCAACTGGCTACTTGTTAAAGGACCCCAACTTTTTTTCATGTTTCCACATGCATCTTTTAAAAACGTACCACTGCTTTTAGAAATGAATTAGTTTTCATTCATTGGATTCATTGTATGTAGTTTTTCAACTTTTTCTTTTCCTGGTCATCTTCCTTTTCTAGATGCTTGCTATCTTTCTCAGGGGTAGAAGTGATCCCTTGATGAGGATGGCTGTTATCTGTCATATGTTAGTGTGGATCACATTTCTGTATGAACATTATTTACATTCATCTGTGTTATCCTGATCAAACAAAAACTAAATAAAATAACAAGATTGAATGAAGTTCTGAAATTGCTTGATAAACTACCGAAACTTATATGAAAAAAATACAATACATGTAAAATATTTAATAACAATTTATCAACAAGCTAGAATAGAAATATATTTAAAGTACTCTATGTAATGCAGTCACAAGAGAAATTGACTTGAAATTTGCATGTGGCTCTGAAGAAGAAACTTGCTTACTGCAACTGTTAATTGCTAATCAGTTGCATCTCTTTGGTGTTTTCCTTCTTTCCCCACTAAATTTCTCAGTGAACTTTCAAAGGCTTAGCATTTAAAAAGATACACTAATTACTTTTTTTAAAACTCCGAACCATGTTACATAACTTGTGCTGTTTGATTTATTAGCATTTTCAGATGATGTAGAGAGAAAGTTCTTATAGTCTTGTATCTAGATTATAAGTCACTACACGGTGGAAGAAGGACTAGAAAAACAAGGGAAAGCTCAGGATTTATTTTGGAATTATTTGTTTCATTCCATTCAATATGTCTCTATTTTGCTCCTAGATCGCCCAGCTCTCTTACTTTTTAGATTTTAGGATGTGAGATGTAGAATTGGGAAATAAAGAATTGGATCTTATATATTGCTTTATTATTTCATCTTTTTTTTAAATGTTATAGCATTGTTACTGGATAATTTATATTTTTTTTGTTAGTTACAAAGTCGTGTCTGACCCTTCATGACCCCATGGACAACATTCCTTCAAGCCTTCCTGTCCTCTACCATCTTCTGGAGTCCATTTAAGCCCACGCCTACTGCTTCAGTGATTCCATTCAGCCACCTCATTCTCTGTCGTCCCCTTCTTCTTTTGCCTTCAATCTTTCCCAGCATTAGGGTCTTTTCCAGTGAGTCCTTCCTTCTCATTAGGTGGCCAAAGTAGTTGAGTTTCATCTTCAGGATCTGGCCTTCTAAAAAGCAGGCATGGTTGATCTTCTCTAGAACTGAACCGTTTGATCGCCTTGTAATCCAAGGCACTCGAAGGAGTTTGAACCATGGTGCTTCTCCAGCACCATAGTTCAAAGGCCTCAATTCTTTGGCGCTTAACCTTTCTTATGATCCAACTTTCACAGCCATACATTGCAACTGGGAAAACCATAGCCTTGACTATACGCACTTTTGTTGGCAGGGTGATG
>JANHFT010002242.1:63877-74900 GCA_032467955.1 Pseudoxenodon macrops | reverse complement strand
GGGGATTGTATCCCAGTATTGCTTTTCCTACTCTTTTATTGACTATGAAGGCTACTCCATTTCTTCTGAGGGATTCTGACCCTCAGTAGTATACCTGATGGTCATCTGAATTAAATTCACCCATTCCTATCCATTTTAGTTCGCTGATTCCTAAGGTGTCATGTTCAGTCTTATTATCTCTTGATTGACCCCGTCCAGCTTGCCTTAATTCATGGATCTTACATTCCAGGTTCCTATGGAGAAAAGATCTTTACAGCATCGGACTTTCTTTTCACCACCAGATACATCCACAGCTGAGCATCCTTTCAGCTTTGGCCCAGTCGCTTCACTCTTTCTGGCGCTACTAGTACTAGCCCTCTGCTCTTCCTCAGTAGCATATTGGACACCTTCTGTCCTGAGGGGCTCATCTTCCAGCATCATATCTTTTTGCCTTTTGGTACTGTCCATGGGGTTTTCATGGCAAAGATACCGGAGTGGGTTGCCATTTCCTTCTCCAGTGGATCACATTTTGTCAGAGCTCTCTGCTATGACCTGTCTGCCTTGGGTGGCCCTGCACGACATAGTTCATAGCTTCATTGAGCTATGCAAGCCCCTTCATCATGACAAAGCAGTAATCCATGAAGGGGAATTTATAAATGTAATAAATATTAATAAATGTTCCTAAAAGGCACTTGGGTGTTGGAATAATGTAGGGAGAGGCACAGAATGAGGGAGGGTATTAAAAGGAGAGAACAGATTCAACTAGTTGGAAAGTTGGCAAGAAAAGGGCAGATACTGCAAAGAAAATGATAAAGAGAGAAAGTAGTCAGCATCAACAATGGTAGAAGTTGCTGCTTTAATTAATTTTTGTGAGTTAACTGACATGTTTATGCTATAGAAAGAGCTAAGATTTGAAGGGTTTGTCATTTTTTGTTTCCTGCTTTTGTTGCATCTTCAGTAACTCAGCACATTAATTTTAATGTTAAAAGAGTTATTGGAGTCTGGATTGAACGTAGTCTGCCTCCTCTAGGCTCATGCATCCGTTGTAGCAGAAGCTGGGGTAGATCAGGTTGATTTAAAAGAGATTTTGATTTTAATTTGCTCTGGATGGTGCAGATGATATTCAACTTGCTCCGCTCTTATTGGTGAAGTCAATCGCTATTTGTCTATACTTAATTCTAATTTTGATTTTTTTTTTCTTATAGAACTTTTCCAAGATACACTGCTTCAGATACAGTAATGACATGCTTCTTAACATTATTATTTTTCTTTCTAAGCAGTTTTGTCAGGGGTGGGTTCCTCTTACCTTCCCTACCGGAAGTGCGTGTTTTGCATCACACCTGGGTAAAAACCCTCTACGCTTGCGCAGAAGGCTTTGCACATGCACAGAGAGTTCTTTTCCAACCGCTTTCAAGTCGGAGGACCAATTTCCAGCTGGAGTACTGATCCGGGGGCGTGGCCAGCCAGCCATCACTGCCGGTTCAGTGAGCAGAGGCAAATTTCCACCACTGGTCCGAACCAGCAGCAACCCACCACTGGGTTTTGCCCAATATTTTTCTCAATATGTACACTTTGAGGTCCTGTCTTTTAGTTAATGCCTTTAAGATGGAAGTTTGCTAAGGTCAGGTAAACTCAAGATCAGGCGATCTCCCATCTTGCAGCATGTTCTGGTTGCCTACATGCCACCATGGTAGTGATTTGATTATAGTGATCTAACATCCTTGGATGTGCTGTTGAGCCAAAATTGCTGCTATAGTTGTGATATTTGCTTATCTGGGGAGAAATCTGATTGAACACAGTGAGCTGCATATTTCAGCCACACTGCCTTAGTGCTTTAGTTCTGAATATTCATCAGTACTACTGTTTTTGAATGTAAATGTAATCCTAATGTAAAAACTCAAGATTCACTTCTAAATAGCCATGTACAGGATTGTCCTGAGAAATTCTGTCAAAAAATATACAATAAGAAATGTGTTTGCTTTTCTTAGTGTTTTTCTCTCTTTTATGTAAGGGGTGGGAATGGTTATGCTATAGCATTCTTTAAAAAGAAAAGAAAAAGAAATCATTTTCTCAAACTACAATATTACTATCATTTACCCAAAGACAAATTTGAACTTGCATAACATATCAGTTTGGCCTTGATTTATTGTAATGAAACAGAATAAAGAGGATTGTGGAACATATTGTTCTGTGAAGTTGTAGTTATCACAGTGTCCTTGTGAACATGTGATTGCCATTTGTGATCTTCCCTGCCAATTTCCCATAATGGGGAAGCTGGCAGGAGGTTGGCAGGAGGTTGCTTTTTCATCCACCTGCCCACTCACCCACCTCTCTGTGCTCCATAGTGCCAGCCAATGGCACCTACTCACACACCCCACACACCCTGTGGCTGCTGTGCACTCATCCACCCATTGCTCTCACCTACAGATCTTGCTGGCGAGCCTGCTTAACTGAAACTGGAACCATTATAATAGAAGACATGAACTGACTACTCGAAACAGTATCTTTCACCATTTTTCCTCTGGATTCTTGCCTAGATTGACTTATAACTTCTGGCTTGGAAGTTGTAGAAAGAGACCTCCTTTTAGTACTGAAAATGCCTCTCTCAGGGAGAATCCTTCCTTGTTTTAAAGAAGCAATTATTTAAACTCTGCTTAAGAAGCTTATTTTGAATGTCTCAGAAATAGACAATTATAGAACTGATCTAACCTTCTATGGTTAGGTAAAGAAATGTAACGGGCATCTTAGCTGCAAGTTGTCCTAGAAGAAGGCAATTATCTTTCAAATGTGAACAGGCTTCAAGGTTAAGATAGACTTGGTGGTCTAACAGATTTTCTTTATCTAGGGATCAACAAGGTAAGTGTAATTCTCTTGGTTCTTTGTGGTCTTTCAGTAGCTTTTGATCAGGGGCCTATTTTCACTGGTAGAGTGCTTGGGCCCCCGACATGATGCCAAGCTACCCATGCCCACCCTGCCCATGCCCACCCCAGCCCCCAAGGTCAAACACAACCCTGATGTGACCCTCAATGAAATAGAGATTGACCCTGCTCTAGACTCAATTCTTTCTCTGGTTTCGCAGATTGAGGGAATAGTCAGGGATACCTTTTCTTAGTTTAGTGTGTCCCTTTCTGGAAGAAAAAGTTTTTATAACTTGGTGTACTTGGTGGTTACCTCCTAGCTTGATAGTTGTAATGCACTCTACATGGTGCTGCTTTGTGACTTTGTGATTAGTCCAAATGCCTCAATATAAAAGTTAGCAACAAGTTGGTTTCAGGGAAAATGCAAAGAAGCCATATTCCAACTGTCATTAGATCCAATTTGTTTCTGGACAATATACCCTAATCTTAAAGCCCTCCATAGCTTAGCTCCAGGCTATTTGTGGAAACTCTTTTATATGAACCTTCACACTTAATGAGATCATCTGAGGAAATCTGTCGACAGTCACTGTGAGCCTTTTCTGATGCTGTCCTAATACATTGGAAAATATACTCTGCCAAGTTCAGGTCTAATGCTTTAATTAATTTTTTAAAAATCCTTAGAGCACCTGATTTTCAGTAGGAGTCTATTTATTTTAATGTTTTAATTATGACTTTTAACCATTAATTTGCTGTTTTTATTTGTCTTACCAGCTACTTAACCATTTTTAATATCTTGTATATGTGTTTTTTGTAATGCCAGGACACATCTGTGGTCAGTGGTATATCACGTTAAATAAATAAATATCTGCCTCAAAACAGGTTCAGGGAGTATATTCCAATATTTTATTGCAGTGAAACTCTTAAATAAGTCTTGGCGGGTTAATGCACACTAAAGAATCAACCATCTCTGTTGTTTTCATATTATTTTGCAAAAAAATGATGCAGTTGCAGATAATTGATAGTTTCTTGTAATAGCCAATTGATTAATCTTTTTTTCAAACTGAATTCCGAAAACAAGTTGGACCTCAAATCATACATTCAGATCAAATCATGCCCTTTTCAAATCTCAGCCTCCAATGAAAATTGAATTAGGGCAGATTTGCCCAGACTTAAGACTGTAGATATTGATTGTGCCAGGATGGATTTTTCAGTTTGTATCTTCCTCCCCCTATCCCTCCCTCTCTTCGACCAATTGTGACTACCTCTTCACTTAGCATTCTGTAATGTTGGCTGTGGTCTTTCTGGATGAATCAACAGAGCACTGGCAGTGGCTTATGGTTATCCACACTGTTGCTGGAATATCAGGAATATATATATATATAAACCAAGAGGAGCAATGTTTACGTGTGCAACTGCTAGAAAAGGTTAAGCCATATGATATAAGATGAGGTCACAACAGGTTACAAAGTATTGTTAATGTAAATGATTCAAACCCATATATATTTTAAAAAGCAATCTATCAGAAAACCTACCAGATTAGAAAATTTACCAACCAATGCACACATTGAAGGGGACAAAATGTTTAGCAATTTGCACATCCCAAGATGTGAGTGACTTTTACTTTTAAGTGCCTACTAAACTTATCAGAGTATGCCACCAAGGGTATCACCAATTTCTCTCTGGACCAGATAGCAACATGCCTCTCACCATCTGGAAAAGCTCAGCTGGATAATGCTGGGAAGATGTGCTAGAGGTGATAAAGAAATGTTTTACCACTTATTTCCAAAGAAGGGCTTAGCAATACATCTTGAAGGGAGGGGGTTCTATTGCTATGGTGACCAAACACAGCCATCTTTTGTTTCTTTTGCTTCCTGCTGCATCTGATCTCCCCTTCTGCGCTCCTGCCTTGACGCCACAGACCTCGCAATGAGTTGCATGTCACAACAGACTCTGAGAGTGGGTGGTAAAGCAAGACAAAAACTTTAAAAGAATTAACACCTTGAACTGTTTGGTGTGGTTCTTTGTTTCTGTATTTTAACTTGGGTCTCCAGATATGAGATCATTCTTAATTTATAATGCAAAGAGTTATAATGCACATCAGTCCCATAATTTAGTATTAATCTCAATGCTTAGTGGCATAATTAATCTAATTTTATTTCAAGGTTAACAATATGAATATTAGATTTGAGAAGGGAATTAATGGTGGGAAATAGAAGTAGCATTACTAAGTTTTATCAAGAGGACCCAAGCTGATGGCAATGATTGACAGGGCAAAGCAGCAAACTCTAACCTCTGCCACCATTTCTGGGACACTGATGTCAGAGCGTCTATCTGAAAATCAAATATACAAAGAATGTCATTGTGATGAAATCCAATTCTGTTCAATTTCTCAAGATTATATTTATTTTTATGTCACCTTTTAAAATCAAGTTTACCCAGGCTGGATTAGAAAAATTAAAATCAGATAATTTTTGAATAACAATGAAAACATATCATAAATACATTAATTAAAATGCCCAATAAAAAACAATAAAAGCAGCAGACAACTTGGTGAAAATGTTCTATGTAGCATATATATATAAATATAAAATTAGCAAACAAATTCTTCCTTTTGACAAAATAATTTTTTTTTATGCTGGACTATTTTTTGGTGAAGTACTCACTGAGGAAAGTATTCAAGAATCAAGGGATCAACAGCAAAAAGCTCTATCTTAAATAATCATTCAGTGCACCTCACAGATTTAGAGCAAGTTAATGTAAAATGATCTTTCAATACAAACAGACTGTTGCTTGTTGAGACATTCAGCTACTGTGATCCATAGCTATGGAAACCCCAGGTAACTACATAGTATATCCTACATATGAACCAATAATGAACTGTTCATTATTGACTTTAGCTGTCAATAAAGATAGCAAGAAACTGACGTAGCTCATATTCCCCAAATCTTCTATTTTGTATTCATTGGAATTTCCAGATCTTCCTCAATGGAATTCTCATATATAAGACTTTGCAGCCATTGAAATTATAGGCTACTGAAGCATCAGTTGCTGTAGTAAACCCATCTCTGTTCAAACATAAATGTAGTTAGTACATAAATTTATATTAATAAAAAGTACTTCATCTATAGGAACACACTTCTGCATGCACTTAATGACAAAGGTAGATATAAAAGCACCTTCAAAGGATGGACCTGTTCTCACACAAAGCAGCTCCACCCAATTCAGAAAGTATTTCCAGAATGGTATTAGGTGAATTTCACTGTGTCTTCAACGTATTTCATCCTACAAGGCAACCAAGAATCTAAACAATCCATGAAGGAGTGTTTGTATCTGATCAGCCAGCACTCTTTGAGCACCTTCTCAAGAAGAACCATTGGCCAGGAAGTTAAAATTAATCAGGTCTGAGTCTTATGTTTTTTTTCAAGACATCTCACAAAGGACTCCTTTACCAACGCCAAGCCCCCTTGCCTTTAACCATGACACAGTGATTCCTTGGCACAAGCATGACATTGTTTTCATCTTCTTCCCAGCCCAGGATTAAGGTAGGATTAATGCTGAACCAGTATTAAATTAGTGTTTTCCATTTCTATCAAAAACTCTCAAAAGTGTGTAAAATTAGTGTGGAGTGAATTTAAGTGGATATAAACAGAGAAGTGCTTATGGGATGAGTAGAGTATCTTCCCTCTTCTCCAGTCCCAGCCAGTCTCTGCCATTGTCTCCTTAAAAGACTGCACCAACCCAGATTTTTAAAGGGTTCATAAGATATATCCAAGAACAACAGATCACTTTACCCAGCACCAAGGCTGAAACAGTTTAACTAGGAAACAACGGGACCAACCCTTTTCTTCTGCTATTTTTGTCACCAGAACACAAAACAGAGAAATTCAGACATTTATAAAGATGACTGTATAGAAGGAAAGGAAGAAAATAAAAATCCTAAATAAAAATACTCTCCCCAAAGAGCCACTGTCAGAACTCTCTTCTATTCATATTTTCACATGCTTTATTCAACTTGTTTTTGACAAATAAGAGGACTTATCTCTGTCAAATGGTGGCGCTGTGTATGTGTGTGCATGTGTGTGTGTAGAAAAAAAAATTCTAACAGAAATAGCTGACAGAGACTTGGTGAAAGATCCATCCTTCTGCTGTGCTGTGATTGGTGGATGTTTTTCACACTGTTTAGTGACAAACTAAAGGTCAATTGAACCAGTCACTTTATTATCACACACTGCACGCTATTCGCAATGACTTGGAATAAAGATAGGATAAGGATTGGCACCAGGGACAGCAAATTTCATGCAGATATTGTTTTTTTGCCAACTCAAGGATAGGTCAATAACTCTTTAATTGTATAGTGACAAAGGCTCTGTGGCTAGGAATACACCTTTTTATAACAATCACAGATGGTCACAGATGAGCATCCCATTCCTACAAGAGGTAATCAATCTAATGGGCAAGCTTCAAACAAGCAGGTCAAGCTCTTCCAAATACTGTATCTAACATCAAATCCATGTAAGAGAATCTGACTAGAAAAATTGTCTTTAATTTAATTTGGCCATTTAATGGCCAAAGTGGCGGTCTAGGTCATAATTAAAATTTGTTTCAAAGTATCTAGCCAACACAGTACCAAGGCTTCTGTGGGATTTGCTGGGTCAGATCTGCAAAGGTCACCAAAAACCTGAAAAAGCAGCATGGGTGGACTGAAGGTACAATAGGAAAGGAGAATAGTTACTTTTTTTGCCTTTATCATAGCAAAAAGGTACTTTTTGCTATAATAATGCACTCTTATATCAAACCTGAGATTAGTTCTCCTTTTCCCATATTCTTGCCATCTACCAGTTTGCTTCATTGCCTACAGCTGTGGCTATATCAAGAGGCTGAATGAGCTCTGCACATAAGGAGAGAAAGTTCAAGAGGCATCCTGCCACCTGTTCAGTTTATCTCTGTATTCCAGAGGGCAATATAAGGTCTTTGACAAGGACATCTCCCATACTAGCCAGAAAATCCCTCAAAGGTCTATACAACCCGTCGGGATCCATTCACCCCAGAGGTAGATTAGGCAACATCCCAGCCACATATTACAATGAACCGTCAACAAAGTTGTTTTGTTTTAACTGAAAAAACATGAGAAAGGTAAGATAAAAATAAAATAAAGGAATCTCTTAGATCTTGGAAGGAGAGAAGATAAATGTCAAAACAACTACTGTGTGATAGTTGTAAAGAAATTAATTGAATATATATGGATTTTCTTTTTTCTTTTTTTATAATTTTTTTTATTTTAAATTTTTACAACACACACATACACACCTTATAAAATCTGCTGTTAGAGTACATATTCATACTTCAACAACTGCATAACATTTTGCATTCTTTTCTAATTATCTACATTTTTACATTCCTCCTTTCACCTATTCTTTATGAGCAAAGTGTTTTCCACCTCCTCTTTTATGCCTCATTACCCCTTATTTAACCCCAATTTTTCTTCTTTTCTTCTCCGTTTCCGCTTACTTAGCACCTAGGATTGATGCTAAATTTATGGCTCTTTTCCTCACTCTTCAACAACTTCTTCAGGCACAACAGTACCCTTATTTCATAGCCCATATTTGAAGTAATTCTACCTTACCAGGGTTTCTATTAGAAATTCTATGTTGATTGAGCCGTATATTCCTCTACTTTGTATTCACTCTTTACTGATCTATTTCAAAGCCATCAATTCTTTCATCAAAATGCTAAGGGTATGGCTCGATCTTGTGGTATTTCTCTATCACAAGCACCACAAATTGTTGTTGCCTCTCCCCATTTTGCTGGATATTCTCATATTCCTCATTCTGATGTCAATCCTCAAAGTTTACAGTCCAATGATTTATGGCAAATGGATGTGACTCACGTTCCTCAATTATCTCCTGAAATATGTTCATGTTTCTGTTGATACTTATTCTGGCGTTCTTTGGGCAACTTCTCAGCATGGTGAAACATCTTCTCATGTCATCTCACATCTATATTCTGCCATTACCACTCTTGGTAGACCACATCGCCTTAAAACTGATAATGCTCCTGCTTACATCTCTATTTCTTTTCTTAATTTTTGTTCCACATGGAACATTGTTCTTACTCATGGTATTCCTTATAATTCTACTAGTCAAGCGATTGTTGAATGGTCTAATCGCACTTTCAAACAATATTTGGAAAAACAATTAAAAGGAGTGAAATTCCATACTCCATGCCTTGCAAATATTCAACAACAGGTAAGTAAAGTCTTATTTACTCTTAATCAAATTAATATTTCTTTTCACAGTTTGACAGCTTATGAGCATCATTTTAGGCACCAACAACCGTTGCCGAGACCATTGGTTTATTATCGAGCTCTACCGGATAAAACCTGGTTATGGCCTGTACCATT
This sequence comes from Pseudoxenodon macrops, assembly GCA_032467955.1. Classification (NCBI taxonomy): domain Eukaryota; kingdom Metazoa; phylum Chordata; class Lepidosauria; order Squamata; family Pseudoxenodontidae; genus Pseudoxenodon; species Pseudoxenodon macrops. Next base: position 65,663 of record JANHFT010002242.1, on the reverse strand, counting down.
AATAACCTGGGGACGGGGTTTTGCAGCTGTACTTACTCCTACAGGTCCGGTGTGGGTCCCAGCTAAGAGTGTGCATCCAGCACATGATGGCGTGGCATCAGAGTCCCAGAAATCCGATACCTTGAGCACCCAATTTGACATGGGGAGCAGTGAAGAAAACAACATCAAAAGCTCAGCAGGCCTCTTTCTTTACACCTTGCAGTTATCACTGCCAATTCACTTCTCATTGTTTGTGTTTTCACTCTTCCTTCCTTCACTTGCAGCGGAGCCTCCCATTGTAAAAGTAACCCATGATTTACATCAACGTCTTACATACAATTTGTGGCTACATCTGGCCAAACAAGCCAACGTGTCTAACTTTTGTTTAAGTGAAACTATAAATATGCATATGCTGCTTGGTAATTGTTTGATTCCTGTCTGTACTCCTCTTTCTGCAATTCTTAACGAAACATCACTAAATATGATTTTAAGTGACAATCAAATTCAATATGTACATTCCACAAGTTGGGGTCCTGTTACTAAAATCCTTCCTGTTCACGCTGCCTCTTTCTTTACACCTTATGTTGCTAGTGGAAATAATATTACATGTGCTCGGATTAAGAATTGTACCACTTCCTCTGCTAAGCATAACTGTATATCCACTGGGATTTCTTCATGGAATTGCTCTCAATATCAAAACATATCTTTTAATTATACACATATTATACTTCTTGTGGTTGGTTTTTTACACGTGGCAAATGGACTTTTAATTATATTCCTGCTAATTTATCTGAAATCCAATGTTGTTTAAGTCGTCTTACTGCTGTTTTACCTACAAAAGAAGGTATCGTCTCTCATCATTCTAGAAGGTTTTCTACAGCCCTTGATGAATCATGTAACAGTGAAGTCTTTCTTCTCAATAAGGCTGAATACATTTCCCTTGCTGTATCCATAATTGGTGGCCCTGCCTTAGCAGTTCTCAATCAACAAATTGTTCACTGCCTTGCCTGCTCTTTAGCCAAAACCATCAATGCTACATCTTTAGCTATTGCAGCATTAAATCAAGAACATGCAATTCTGGACAATCAAGCTGCTATAGATTTTTTTATTGTTAACTCATCACTTGGGTTGCGAATCTGTAAAAAATATATGTTGTTTTAATATTTCGGATAAATCTCAAATTGTGAAACATCAATTAGATATTTTGAAAGAATTGGCTTCTCAGATTCGAGAAGATATATTACCTACTTGGTGGGATGCATTATGGTCTTGGCTTCCAACTGGATGGCTCAGAGTCATTATTCAGTATACTCTTGGTATTCTTGTTATACTTATTTGCTTTTGCTGTTTTATGCAATGTCTGCCTTCCATTATTTTTTATTGTACCACTAAGCGACAAAACTACACTTTACATAAAACTCAGGCTCATGTATTATATAAACAACTACAACAATTTAATAGTGCATACGATGATTATCAATCTGAGCATGAGAATACTGCACTTAATAAAACAGAAAAAAGTGAGATGTAGGTCAATGATTGTCAATGATATAGAATCTTGACCATCTTGACTATAAACACTCTGCTCTCTCTCTGTTTTATTGAAGCATAATAGTTATTAACTCTGCTCTCTGTTAAGTTACTTACTCAGCTCTATATTGTTCTATTTAAAGGATAAAGTTCAATCTAGTAAAAAAACAAGCATACGCTCACCTATACATTGTTACTATTTAGCTATCTTTGGGGTAAACCAATCATTGTAATTGTGTGCACAAGAATATTGCTATAAGAATAAACACAGCTAACC